>JAQZBX010013813.1:8560-39463 GCA_029593785.1 Cabassous unicinctus
AAAAAAAAAAAAGTAAAGGAGAACCTGTCTTCTCATCAACTTGAGAACATTTTTAAAAATTCTACTTTAATCAAATTTTTATTCTCTTATATGAAAATAGAAACAAGAAATTAATATATAAGTAAATTATTTATATATTTTGCAGCACTATGTCCCAGAAAAATTTTCAATCAAATAGTATTAATACTACAATAAATGTGTCATGAATATACATTCATCAAATGTGACTTGAAGATAAATCGGTAGATGGAAAAGCAACATGTTCTCAAATAATAATGGTATAATTGGTGTCAAGGCACATTAAATCTGAAAGTTGCTATTTGGACTCTGAAATTTTCTCTACATTTTAAACACAATAGAAAAAAAGAAGAAAAAAAAGGCAATTGACAATAGGTGCTACAATGCCAAGTGACTTTTGGAAAAATACAAGACATTTGCTAAGATAGAGGCCTACATTAGTATTTGACTGCTTTTGATTCAAATGAGAAAGTACTCACTTTTTTTTTTTTTTTAAAGATTTATTTATTTACTTGATCCATTTTAAACCCCCCCTTCCCCATTTTGCTGTTTTGTGTCCATTCGCTGGGCAATTCTCTGTGCCTGTTTTCATCTCTTCTCATCCTCCTCTTCCAGTCTTCACCAGGATTCAATCCTGGAGACCTCCGATGTAGGAGAGAGGTGTTCTGCCATCTGTGCCACCTTGGCTCCTGGTTTTCGGAGCTTTTGGAGCATCTCGTCTTGTCTCTCTCCTTTTACGTCATCATCTTGTTGCATGGCTCCCGGGGCCTGGCGGCTAACCGGCACACAGAGCCTGGCAGCCCATGCGCCTTCCATATATATATTTTTATTTTACCGGGAGGTCCCAGGGATTGAACCCAGGTCCCTCCATACAGCAGACGGACGCCCAACCATTTGAGCCACATCCGCCCCTGTCACTTATTATTATTATTCAGGATAGCAATTATTATAAAGACAGCATTATCTGGCCTTAAGGAAATACTTCTGAATTGTTTTTTATCTTGGCACCTGCCTGCCAAAGGGAATTTAACAACATGGATCAGCAGACTTAGACTTTCAAACACTTTGATATAATAATTCTGCTTATATGAAATTTACCCTTAGGAAATAATCAACAGCTGTAGAACCAAGGATGCTCATCAAAATATTATTTTAATATTAATTTTCCAAGATATAAATGGACAACATAGAAAAATTGTAAATGTTATCAAACTCTTATGAGATCTACTAAGCATGTAAAGGAAATGAAATTAGAAATATCAGACAAAGATTGATATCTAATAAGTTATGTATTATTCCTTAATAATGCATTTGCTTAATATAGTTTGAAGGTAATTTGTGGTTACCACAGATTTTTTTAAAAAATCATCCAAGGTCACTACAACTTCATCAAAAGAATTTCATAGATCCTAGGATGTTTTAAGTTTAATAGCACTATAAATTGATGAACTGAGTCAACAATTTTATTCTGGAGGCCTACTGCAAATATTATGCAAAATATAATCCATAAAATGTTATGGAATTATTTAAAATTAAACAAAATATAATGCTATGAAATAGCTCCTTTTAAATGTATTTAATGAGCAATCTCTAGATTTCCCTTCCACAGGACAATTGTTCCCCAAGGAATCATTGCCTTCATTCTCAAATTGTTAGCTTTGAAATGTATAATTGATGAAATCCAACTTACACTTTTACATAACTCGAATTTTGGCCCTTGCCAGGTGCCATCAAAGGATATGGAGCAGGAGTTCAGGAAGGTGAAAGGTTGAGGAAAAGAGGAAGGGTGAGGAAATGTCTTTCCTGTACCAGACAGACTGTGTTCATCTGGAATCCAGGGACTGAATGTGCAAAGAAAGAAAACATACTCTTCAAACCCATCCCCTTTAAGACACCTGAGGCCCCAGGAGGGAGCTGGTCGAAACGATCTTCTTTCATTTTAACCCTATAAATTATCCATTCCAATATTTAATTTTTGATGTTTCCAGATGCAGACCATCAAACTAGTATATCTAATTGCTGGCAGGTTATCTTCCACAGAATATTCCACAAGCCATCACTCTGCAGGCGTCTCATTGATGCATCATGTTCCTCCTAAATTGAATGTGGACCTCATCGTGCCTCCTCCCTCTCTCTTATCCATGATTTCACATGGTCAGTATATTCTGCTTCTCCTGTCTCATGAATACTTCTCAGGTCCCTTTTCTCATTTCTATCAACACTAGCACTGCCAGAGTCAAGATATCCTCACCAGAGAGAGAGTATAATGTTGCCTGCCCTCACAAGGCCTTTCCCTACATCATCTCACTCTCCTCCAGGCCACTTTCCACAATGCCGACAAGATAATCTTTCTGAAAATCAAAAAGGATAATAAAAATCCCTAGTGAAAAATCCTTCAATATCACTCCAATTCCTTTAGGATAAAATCCAAAATTCATATTATGACATACAAGCCCCTTCAATAGAATTGGATACACACCAAGCATATGTGAAAAAATGAGTCAAGTTCAGCTTTGAGTAACTTGTCTAAAATTCCACAACCAAAATTTGGAACACCTGCGCCCCATTTCAGTATACATGTAGTTGTTATGTTTCAGTTAAAGTTTAGTATTATTTTTAATTTTATATTACATATGCAAGGGTGGAGAGATTTAGAAGTGCTTAGGTCTTCTGAATTCCACCCTTCCCTTCTTGAGAGAGTCCCTTCAGTCTCACCGGATTTCTCTCTCTCCACTTCCACATCCTTGCAACCCTCCTCCAGTCTAACTAAAATACTTTCACGTTCTAGAATGCATCCTGCTTTTTCATGCCTCTATAGATGTGTACTTTTTTTCACCTGCTTGAAATGGTGGTCCTTTCCTTCTTCTGGAGAAATACCTATTAACTCTTTAAAACCAATTCAGCCGTCACCTCCACAGAAAGGCTTCCTTGGCTTAGGTTTCAAACACACCCTTTTTTAAGCAAAGTTCCTCACTTATTTTCTGCCATACAATCTGTGCTAAACACAATACCCAGTATTTATTAAGCTCTCCACTCAACAACACAATGTATTCTTCCACTTACTTGAAAGAAGGATATGAGTTGATTTGTCACAAGTCCCAATGCAATAACCACTGGTATGAGCAGGTAGAAAGACATCCAGGGTAGGCAGCTTTAGCTTTGGTAACCTGAGGTCACTGTCACAAAATGTGGGGCACCATAGCACCCACTGTAATTGTCCTTTCCCTGGCTTCTCCCCAAGTTCCGTGGCATTCTGAATCACCTACTCTAAATTAGTCGAGACTACAGAATAAGAAAATTTCACTCTGAACTCAGCAATTGAGTTCATGAATACACAGTAGTTTATGTTTATGTAAAATTTGCAACCAACTTTCCCAAATTAATAGAAGTCAACAACCTTAACTTTCACTCATAAAGCCATTGGTACTTACTCTCCATATAAAACAATGTGATTTATTGGTCAATGTGGGCTAAAGACATTATAATTTCAAAATACATATACCTAGAAATCTAAGAAGCAGAAAAGTAAAGGAAAGGTGACATTTATCTGTCCCCACCAAAAAATATAAATTTAAATACATTCAAATAATTCATCAGTTAGGAGGGTCCTAGTATGACCCCATTCCAGAAAGTTTTTCCCTGCAATAAACATCTTGCATTCATGCAAAATATAATAAGATTCATATGAGGAGTCCTGAAGTATCTGTGCGAATTGGGAATGGCATTTAAACTCTGAATCTTGGCTTCCTCACTATTACATTATGCTGCCTTTCACCTAGGTCCTTTCCAGATCTAAAATACCACAATTCAACAACATACAAACACTGTGATGGGTGCAAAGAAAAGATATAGGTCTCCAGAGGAACCAAGGTAACCTGCAAATTGACTATAATTCCTATTTTTATTTCAAGCCTAAAATAGTCTGAAAGCTATTTTTAAAATTAATATATTTTCTGATAAGCTTGAAAGTAGAAAACATGCTATTTTTCAGTTAAATTCTACTTCTTCCAATAAATATAGTTGCCTTAACCATGTGCTAAATACAAAACATCAAATCCTCCTATCATTGTCCCCCTTCCATCACAAGAGTGCTTCCTCTTGGTTGTTAATGGGGCCACAGAAAGTTACAAATTTTAATTTCTGACGAACAAACTTTGAACAGTATACATTTCTATACCAATTCGAAAAACATCTGTATATAATATAAATCCCTTCCCTAAGCGATGTTTTGATAGCATTAAAGTATGTTTATCCAAACAACTAGTTTTTAATTTCCTAGGAAATAATCAGATATTTTAAAAATATAGAACCTTGCCTCTCTTCCAATCACTGGAAAGAGTCCAAGTATATGTGTGCGTGTATATATATACACACATATATATATATATGTATTCCTCATGAGTAAATAATGATCTGTGAAAAGAAAGAATAAAGAAAAAAAGGATTTTCTGTAACCCTAAAAATTTTCATATTTTTAATGCCAATCTATGTCTGAAAGCTAGAAAATAATTTGCCAACTGATTATTAAAATGGTCAACATTCAATTCAAAGTATATCAAAAGATTTATGGAACAAAAATAGCTACAGGAAATAGAATCATAATCTATCTAGCCAATTAAAGAAAATAGAATTTTTCTCTACTACTTTGCAGCTTCTATGAGGGCTGAGGAGGAATAAAACCCTGATTTTTAGAATTACTAAATAAGAATGGTGTAATCTCAGCAGCAGAGATTGAAGTGATTGCAAGAGCTAAACCCACTAATCAGCTACCAATCTGTATGAGTTTTGCTAAAGACTCTTGGGAAGGAATTGCTCCAAATTTCCTCTTTTCATTTTTTTTCCCAATTACTGATATAGATTTTCTACATTTGGATTTCCTTGTAGTAAATGTTCAATTGATTTTTGCATTCTGAAAGACAAGACCAGAGCTTGAAAGAAAAATGCATTGGTATTTCAATAAGGTAAGTAATCTTTTTTCATACTAGGAAGCCATTCAATTGTATTATCAAATCCTCTAAAAACATTTTATCCTGAAGATTTTAACCATGTGCCATATGAAAACAAGGGCCTTTGGTTCAGTGAAAAGAAAACCAAGCTTCAAAAATGTGCATATTTATAGGAGTTTCAACATGCTATAACCAAAAATCACTCAAGTTATCACTTGAAGGCAAGTACTATGGAACTGTCACTTCCAAGTGTCTTTTATTTCCCACTGATTCCTTAAAAATGTGCCTATTCCACGCATGAATTGAATATGACTATTGAATATTATTTTGGGGTGGTAAAAACAGTGCATTCATTTTAAAAATTCAACTTGGAAAATCTTGATGAAATATGCAGAAAGCACTAAGTCAGGAATAATTTATGATGCTCTTGAGTTGTCAGCTGCCAATATAACTTTATTTGTGAATCACCCCATGGGGTCTCCTGAATAAAATGTCTTCTTCACTATCTGAAATTCTGCCATTAAGGGTCCTGCAAGCTTTTCAGTCTTGAGAGATTCTCTATAAACCTGAGTCCCCTGGAAGACAAAACACCTTAAGTCATTATTCCTAATTCACATATGGTGCAGATCAGGCAATCACTTTAGAGCAAAGCCCCACGGGGCTGGGCAAAAATAGACAGTAAAAATGAAGAACAAGAGAAGCTCATAAAAAGGGAGGTCAGGCAGCATCAAAAACAGAATTTATCTATTTTACCACTTAGCCTGGGATCAGCCCAAAAAAATAAGTCCCAAATCTAATGGCAGAATCAAAACTAAACCCAGGTCACCTTCTCAGGCTAACATTTTGGATTTCTTATAAATCCGGTCAAAAACATAGGCAAGTCCAGGCCCTTAATATTTGATAGAAATTGTAGACTAATTCTAAACCTCATCAAAACAAATGAATCAAATTTCAGCAGATACTAAACACGTTATTTAAATAACAGAAAAGCATAAAGCAAATATTTCCACTGTATTCCTGACTATCTCTATACTCAGGAATCAGACTGCTCACACCCTAGTAAACACCAAATCCAATGGATCCAGAATTCTGTCATTCTTTAAATCTTCAGTTGCAACTGGAATATAGGAAAAGGTTCTTTCATATTTTAACAAGAAAATTTCACATCACCAGTATGAAATCAAGGAGAACAAGATGTTTCTATAGTCAAAACAAATAGTAAAAAAAAAAAGTCTTAATAATGTGTATAACTACTCACTTGACATGTATACTATACAGTCTAACAATGAAATCATCATTGCTGTTTGAAAAGAATGTGGAGTCTGCTATTGTTAGAGTGTTTTATAAATATTGATTAGTTCCTGGTTGAAGAGCCCCAAAAATGTGGCCCTCTATAAACAATGCATGCCCTCTCATTAAATGAGGAGTTCTGCATTACTTTCATAATACATACTTTTGTTTTTTAATTTTTAATGATATTGAATATACCCTAAATTAAACTTACTAATTCTATCCTTTGAGACTTAATACAATATTAATATGTGAAAAGACTATGACCCAGACTTTATAGTAACTAATTTGATCTTCATACTACTTCTGGAAAGTTTGCTGGATATGATTAGCATCTCCATTTTTATTGATGATTAAACTAATGGACAGAGAGAGAGAGAAAAGCAACAAGACCTTGCAAAAGAAACTTGAACCTACATTTTAACCCCAAGTACATACTATTTCCACCTTCTGCACTGCAGAAATTTAGTTATCTGAGTTAATGTAACTGTGTTTGGATTTGAACCCTGTTTCTGCCAATTACAAGTTGAACGACCGTATACAAATTAGCCTCTTAACTCAGTTTCTTCATCTTTAAAGTAGGAATAATGACACTACCTACCTCAGAGAGCTGTGTGAGAATTAAAAGAATTAATACATGTGAAGAACTAAAAGTAGGGTATATGTGCTACATGAGTTGGGTGTGGCTGTACCTATGATAAATAAAGGAAAGATTATCAACAAAACCAAGTAAATGCATATCCTCTACTTTGCCTTACACTGTCAGTAGTTTAATGCAATAAAGTAAACTAGCCAGATACATAAGTCTAGAAATGCAAAGGCACTGTTTCTTTGGTATATGAAAACATTTCTTTTTAATATGTTAAAGCGCTTATTCCTCTGGTTTTTTCATGATTATGCTTGACAAACTGTGAAACAGAATACATGCTATTAATCTATTCAGTTCTAAATAACACATTTTAGTTTTTTACATTGATCCCCCATTAAATTGATTTAGAAAATTGTAAAATAGTGCAGTTTGTCCTTGTAAAGGAAAACAAAATAGGTTTAGATGTCAACAAACAACAAAAATCCAAGGGCACAATCACCTATATGAAAAACTGGTCCAGCATAATAGAAAAGGTTGAACATCTTCACTATACATGCTATATTCTATAAGACATAGGAAAAGCATTATTCTTCTTTGTATAACAAATAAAAATAATCTCCAAGGCATTACTCCTCGATGTTTTATGAATATATTTTTCCCCAATCTCTGCATTTAAAATAAATGACACTTGCACTAATACTATGGCCGATAAAATCACAATATGAGAAATGTAAAATAAATGTTAAAAAATAACTCATCTAAATTGTCTATTTTTACATTCCTGTTAGGGAACTTAGTTAAAAGTATATGTATAAAGAAATGCAAGTCAGGTGGTTTAGTCTTATACGGTGAAGAAAGCTAAGAGAAGTATCTCTCAATGACCCTCACGCAGATGCCAAAAACATTCTAATTTCAGGAGAGTTATTGACAGGCCATGACTTTGGAGTATTTAGAGGCTCACAGCTTCTACTATTTCCTAATCCTAAAGAAAAGCTAACAGAACAAAGATTACTAAAATCCATCCCAGAAAATAACTTATTTATAAGTTAATTTTTATTTTCTGGAAGAATATCTCATTGGTAAATAGGCAGAGTGAGGGAGGAAGGTACTCTAGGTCTTACAGATGCACCATATACAATCATATCTATTAGCATATTGTCAATCATCAAGTAACTAAAATAGAAACTCATTAAGCATTTGCTACACAAAAGGTATATTTTGTTCCTACATAAGACTCTCAGAATTATATTTTCTTATTAGAGGATTATAAATTACATCCTACCATTTACAACAATATATACATCAGCCCCACAATTTAGGAATCATAATTCAATGCATAAGAATTTGCTGTAGAGTTAACAATGAATTTATTTTCAGATAAAATATACCAAAACTACCTTCTACTTTGCTTACCACCCAAGAAATAAAAGCTAATAAAAATCTATTAGTACTTTTTTGACTTTCATATATGATATTCTACCCAAAACCTACATATGAAACATACACAGAATTAAAATATAACCTTAGAAATTAAAGTATAATTGAATTTGGAATATCTGGACCAATTTCTTTTTAAGTCTCTGAAAAATAATATTACAAGTACTTTGCCAGCATTTTAAAGTAACAATTTAATCTGCAAAACCACAAATAACATTCTTCATACTTAATTCTTTGAATTGTGAAGTGTGACTAAGACAGTAAAAGTAAAATGTCTTTGGATGCTAATTTAAGGATAGGCTAAAAGCAGTTACATAAATGAATGTGTTCACAAGATATCACCTGATGTGTCTTTGGATAACCAAGCTATAGATCTGATGTTTGTAGGTTTTTAAAATGCTCTTGGGATCAGACTTAACCACTGGAATTATTTATATATCTCATGAATCCTCATGCCTTAAACAAACAGATGGAAAAAGTTATCTACTCCATTGCAAATTTTAATTTGTACAAAAATTTAATAATGTTACAAACCCCACCCACCCACCAAATGCAGATGACATGAGAGATTTGTCTCACAATCAATGCTGCTTTTTATTAGAATGGTCAGCTGCTTATCTTTTATATAAAAAAATGTCCTCCCAACTGTCCCTGTCCATCACACGCACACAAATAGAGCACTAGGTTGGAGATTTTTTTAAAAATTGGAATTAGAAAGGTCTAGGTTTGAATTCCACTTCTGCCACTTTGTGATTTCAAGCAAATCACTTAAAAATGTCTGACGTTTAGCTATTTCAATCGGAAAATTGAAATAGGAATACTCACCTCATATCAAAATGAGAATTTAAATTGTGCCTCCTAAGGTTATTGTCATAGAGTAAGTACACAATAAATATTTCTTGAATAAATTTCTTATTGAAAAATATTGATTTGATGCTTATAAAACTCTGGAATCTTTCATCTCTAGTTAAATATTAGTTTTGCTTTCCTAAATTAAAAAAAAAAATCTTACTTTTAAAAATGTGTTTTTTGGTTTAATAGATAAGGCATAGTATAAATTACACACAATGACATATCCTTCTTCAACCTAACAATGTGTGTTTGTTTACTTGATGATTATTCTCCTCATTAAGGAATTCTATTGTTGTTAATCTACATAAAATGATAAACTGTTCATGAATTTTATGTAATGTTAAATTGAATACCCTACTTAAATTTCCTTTAGTACTCCGTGCATCACAAGACAACCATTCTCTGTGTACAAATATGACTTTAAATTGAAAATATAAATATCAGCACAGACAAAGCCTACCAATTAGCAACTGTTAGTTAATATACATGGAAGTGAAGGATAATTTGAACGGTATATGTTTTACTTTTGGCACAGAAACTGTGACATTTCCATGCGGCAGTGGCTTAAATCTGTTGCTGCTAAGAATAAATCTTCCAAAATTAACTTTGCCAATCACGAGGCAACCCTGTCTCACACTCTGAAAAATTCCAAATTTGTTTATTTTGGGATCATCCTCTCTAGAGATATCCTGAAGTCTAACATTCTTAGTAGACATTGAAATCCTCTGCTGATAAAAGCTTTAACTCAAGCTCACACTTTTTTCTGAGTAGATGTCACTACTACTTTTTATGACTCAGAGTTAAGAACAATGTGATTTTAACCAAGCAAACAAATAGATCTGAAAAAATTTAAAGTAAGAATTTCATTTGGTATTTTAAGAACTGTGGGGGAAAGTTTTGGCAGAGTTGAAAAAAAAGTTATGTGCCTTGTAAATTCAACCTCAGCATAGCTCATTATGATTTTTCTAATCATGCAGAATGAATAATTATTTACTTCTGATTGTGTATTGTATTCATCGTCTTTTATACATTTAAGTGATGAGTGTGGTGTTTCTTGCAGAAGAAAAAATAAGATCTATTATTTCAATGATCATTAGACATTCATTAATTTATATACCAAAAACAGCATGTTTCATAATCTTAGTTAAGCATGGTAAATACCTTATAAATGCTCATAAGTTGAATATGTCTATAAAATCTACCTTTATGAAGAATCTGGCTTCTCAAAGAGATATTATATTGAAATTAAAAAGGTGATAATAGGAATATTGATTGACAATCCTAAAAAACTGCACCATCAGGTAAATATCATAGGTAAGGCTTTATTGTAATAATTTTGCAAAAGTATCAACATTTTATGCATCTTCCAAGACTTATAAACACTTGGATATTTTTTGTTATGGTTAAAAAGGCAAATTATAAATTTTGAGATGTACCAACTATACTCTACTCTAATGCATTTTCAGTAGTGCTTGACAAATGAATCAATATGAAATTTAAAATAAATTTTTACATTCATCTCAAAGATCAAGGTATTATGTTAAAAATACCTTTTTGCGGAGAAATTAAAATTTAGGGAAAACTAAAAAATAAAGCAAGAGGAAAATAATGACAGAGAACAAAGAAACTAAGTGTTAATAGGATTTGGAAATAAATTTAATTTTCATCACCAGGAGAATTATGACTATATAGAATATTGATAAAAATGGCGCCAAAGGATGCACATGGTGTTTTATTTGTACCAGTAATGCTACGTATCTAAAGCAAATATGGCTATGTATTAAGACTTGGCAAGATCACATGGCATGTTCTTTGTTGTTCTCTATTCTTTTCTGTGTACTTGAAATAGTTCAAAATTTAAAAATTGCTTTTAAAATTATTGATTTTAAAGACTGCAATAGAATAAGCATAAGCCACTTTTTCTCTACCCACACCACAATTCAGCTATGTCTAAGCCTGAGTCTTTACACACGCCATTCCTTCTATCTGGAATGCCCTTCTTGCACTTAGCCCTGTTCACATAGCTGGATGCTTCTCACTTTCCTAATAGCAGCTAAAATGATCCATTTTCAGAGAGGTCTTCAGGGATCACCCTATTTTAACAACGTTCTGTTTTTTACTAACACTACCTGCTATTCCCATATATTGGAACCAACATGGCAGCATGGCCCTGGCCTATTTTACTCATTAATATAGAGTCAGAAGCTGATGCAATGCCTGGCACATCATGAGGGCCCAACAGATCCAGGTCGGTATATCATTACATTTGTAACAAATATGTTTCATTTACCTCATAGGCAATTATAAATCCCTGTGTGGTGGAACTTATATTTTTAAAAAACAGTAATTTACTCCTGTTGCTACCAATTTTTTCTATCCATTAGGATTATAGGACTAGTTATCACTTAAAGAGGGGATATTGGTAAAGTGCTTAGATCAGTGTCCAGAACACAAGAAGCATGATATAAAAGTTTTACAAAAAGACCTAGAGGGACCATCTATTTTCTCTCTTCCTTTAGTAGCCACCCTTTCTTATTCTTTAAAAAAAATGCTATCTACACACAAATCACAATGTATTCCAATATTTATTAGGCATACAATTATGAGAGTCTGACAATTGTCTTAACCTATCTGAACTTAATTAGAAAAGGAAAGCTGGAAAATTTTGTTTTCAAAATTAGAATCTCAACTAAACACAAGTCAGTTTCTAACTTTGCAAAACCATAATAAATGCTTCATTTCAACGTTCCTTCCTGCTTATCAGAAAGTTATGGGAAAAAATGATATCAATACTTGAAAATAATTTTAATTATGCTGCTAAACAAAGGCAAGAAAGACAATCACAAAATATAAAAACACCAAATGCAAGGAAGCCTTTCTCATCATTATAATTTATTATATAATGACATAATTTATTGCATTAAGCTAATGCTTCATGGGTCTTCCCAGAAAGATTCCTCCTTTCCCCCAAATCAGGATATATGACTATAATTTTAAAAATTGAATTAGCAATTCAAAATATCAACACACTTAAGCACTGATTGATACCTGACACTCATTTAAGGGATTTTGTCCTTTGACCCAAGATTTTTTAACATTGAAAATTGTTTGCTTTATTATGTGGCACTTTTAGAACCTGTTAACTTCAATCTTTTATTCACTTATAAA
This sequence comes from Cabassous unicinctus, assembly GCA_029593785.1. Taxonomy (NCBI): domain Eukaryota; kingdom Metazoa; phylum Chordata; class Mammalia; order Cingulata; family Chlamyphoridae; genus Cabassous; species Cabassous unicinctus. The sequence continues at coordinate 20,861 of JAQZBX010013813.1, forward strand.
CACGTATTCTAAGGAAACGTAGTAAAAGTGCAGGAGAGCTGAGAAAAAAACATTATTATCACAATTTATCTGAAGAGCTCTTAGGGATAGTGTGAGGTTTCAGAATATAAAAAGAAGGCATGAAAAACTGAATAAAAATTATTTCTTTTACATTATTTATACATATGCCATAAAAATGCACATGTGCTCTTGGGCCACTTATTTGATTTTATATCATTCATGATTGTGTTTGTGTTTTGAAGGTCAATATCTTCTTGAGGATAACAGGCAAAATAAGTAAACTGTAAAAATAATTCCATCTTTTTTCAGCAATTTTAAAAATATGAACATGTTTCACTTTTACCTTTAGTTTTCTATTGCATAATTCCATAAACCAGATTTTTCACTAAGATATTAATACTACATAAGCTTCATTTAAGATTTTACGTAATATATCTTTCATTTACAATCATAACACTATTAATGAGGGACCCAAACAAAATCATGCCATGGCAGAAAAAAATTCTATCACCTGGCTATAGAAGCAACCTAATACTCAAAATCAGTATTTTCATAAGTAGTCAAAAGAAGCTGATTTTAATGATCTTAAAAACACATCTACATTGTTCCCAAATTCAGAAATGAATATTTTAAATTTAATATAATCTAACTTTTTGTGACTTCTAGATTATTTTGCACCTTCTTGATGTTACTAAACTCTGCTTTCTATTCTTTTAAGATAAAATTAATAGCATTGGTCAAAACATAGACCTAAAAAAGAGGCTTCTATGTCTTTCTCAATTATATGAAAAATTTTGAGACCAACTCAATAAATACCTATCAGTTGAATGGGTAAATAAAGAATGAGCAAATGATTCATAAAGAAGCAGAATTCAAGATAAGTCTTCAGTAGCAAGCTCCTACTAATTTATTACTACAGCAAAAATCTTATCAGAGCAAGACATCACTTTTACATAGCCAATTTCTTAACACAAATAGAAATTTTTATTAAGCAAACATACACAGAATATGAAGCACAGGTTATAGTCTATGGTCTAGCTATGAAAAAGAGATGATAAGATATAGTTCTTATGTTTAAAGAACTATTTGAAATCAGAAGAGCAGTTACAAAAATTTTACTGATGCTCATGGAAAGTGCAAACTCCTCAGATTGATATTCATATCTCTGAACAATTTTTATCAGAACACCCTCAATTTTCACCACCCTAGCCTCGTAAATACACACAAAACAGGCATAAAGTTAATTGCTACAGTCAGTATAGCATAGTACAATAAAGATTTGGGTTCAAATCCCCTCATATTAGCTAATTTATACACCCTTAGTCAAATTACTTAACTTTTGTGAATCTCTGTTTCATTATCCACAAATCCCGTAGGAGTAAATTGAGGGAGAAATGAGAAACACAGGTTAAAGAACTCAGCAAATACCAAGAATCTATTAGGCCTGTGGTTCTCACACAGTAGGCTGAGGCAGCTGGATGAACTTAAAGGGGCACTGCAGAGTATTTAAATTTTTGAGAGACATAATGACACCCATCAGACGCCACAAGAGCTACTACTAATTTTGTTGTTTGGACCACGCTACATATTAAAGGAACTGTAAAATATTTAGTTTTGCCTAGGGGCACTGTGAAGAAAAATACTGAGAGCTAATGGTACAAGAAAGTTAAGAAACATCTGTTTGCTGCTAATAAATGATTTCCTGCCATCTTCCCCCTTTTTCTGATTTGACAAAGAAACTCTACATACATTCCTTTTTTGTTGTTGTTTGTTTGAATGATTTTTGGTCTTTGGCTTTTAATTGTAACCCAGAAGTTGGAAATACCCATTCTTATAAATTCAACGTTTATTTTAAAGCTGAATTAGTAGGGTCCTTGCTTGAAAGTAACAAAAAACAAATTCTGATGAATAGAAAGAAAACAATATTTTTTGAGGAATATAGTATAGCTCCCAAATTGGCAGAAACCTGCCAAAAGGAACCAGAGTCAAGGTCAAGATGCAGAAGCAGCCAAGTGAGAATGCTGAGCTGGCATTGCTGCCACCAGAACTCTGCTCACTACTGTGCCTGGACACTACCACCAATGGCAACCAGAAATTCTGTACTGCCATATCTGAGCATCACTCAAGATGCAAAGTCCCTTGGGAAAGTCCTAATAGGCAGGCCTTAGCTTGCCTGGAGTGGGGAGAAAGTATCGACCCTGTCCCCATATATACCATAAGGCAAGGCTTTGTCTCCCCTCCCATAATTACTCAGTGGAGTATTATCCTAAACTGGAAGGATATTCAGATTCTGGATGTCAAATATAACCCAATGAATGCCCATCCTAAACGCCTGTCAAATTCCACTCTGGCGAAGAGAATGTTTAGATTTACGCATCAAGCTCCCAACCTCCCTAGATTTTTAGGGTCACTTTGTTTTTGAACTTCTACTATAGTTGTTATCACTATCTAACTTTTATTAAGCATTTAATATGATTTCCTATTTCACTGGATTATGGCCTTTGTAAGAGCAGAAGACATGACTTATTCCCTTTTCTAAAATCTCCTATAGCATTAAAATTTTTAATTAAATTTTATATGAAACAATAAAATATATAAGTAGAAAAAAATAGATATTTTATTTCCCATGCATATTCAATTTTAATAGAGTATAATAAATTTAACTAGGTAAACTTGTCCAGAAATATGCCTCAGATAACACACAGAAATCCCAAGACACATTCAAGGAAGTAAATATGAGAAAGATACAAATATTTCTTTATTGGAAGTTCCCCATGTACATTAATCACATAAAAATTCTGAGTATTTTCTACAGAATATTTAGGGAAATATTCTAGAAAGAAAAAAAAATTAACTTTGTTTAACCAAGATGATCTAAGATATCACACATATGTGCTTATTAATAGTATGATTTAGTACTTATACCAAGTCTTTTGGAATCATTTAATAATCATATGCTAGCCTAAGGAATTTTACCAGCCTTTCTCATACTTGACGCACTATACAAACAAGACATCATATATATCTAAAAACTTGGAAGGCATGCATCAAATATGGACCAATTGCATTTTTTTTAGAAAACCAAAAGAGTAATCAATATATACATTGATTTAGGCTCTCTTCAACTTTGGCAATGTGATCTATTTTTTTTTTTTTCTTTCTACTAATCCTCATATATCTCTGTAGCCATGTGCTTCTTAACCATGGAATTCTGTGCATAACAAAGTGAAGAAAGAAAAATATATCAACCATTGAGTGCTTCTCTTTTTCAATCTCAGAATTCTCAATTTTTTTCTTTTACGATTTAGATAACATCCTTGGTGAATATTAACTGCTACAGCTATATTAGTCAACTGCTATAACGAATAAGAATTATCAATTACTATTTTACCAAATTCTTAATCTTTGCTGTTTTGAAGGGAGTTTCCTTTTTTCAACAAATTCACTAACTTAAGTTATATTTGTAACTTAATATATACAAAGTATATATTTCATAACACTGAACACAAATATATTTCTTTCCAAGGGCTATTCCACTTCATTATTTTTTTAAAAGGAAAAATACAAATAATATTTAAAATAGAGAAATGGACTGCTTATTAATAGCAAGTCAATATGTATGTTTGCCAGAATCACTAAAGAAGCCAATAGAAGAGCCACAGTATCATTGGCCAGGCACCTGTAGTCTATCTCCTCACTGACCATTTTATTAAGAAGAGAACACACCAGGAATTCTGCACTTTCACATCATCACTGGCATGGATGGATGAGCTCCATTCAGCAACCACCAGAGTTATATGTTGTGAAGAACATTATTCAATATTCAGTCAAGACTAACATAACCCATGTCATGATCAAAATACCTATTGAAAAGTCAATCCTTAGTGACCTTTTATATTAATTAGCTTGGAGCTGGCATTTGGGTTTTAAAATACACAGATATACCCTGTTGAATTTATTATAAAACATAATCCTTAGAAAATACTTAATTTAAAAACAAATAAAACTAGTCAAAAATAAAATATATACTGGGGTATTTTTAAAAAGGATGCTAAAGTTTGAAATTCTAATAGTATTTAGATATTCTTTGGCAACAGTTATCCATTCATAGATAAAGTAATATTTAATATGTAAAGTCAAAGAAATAGTGTGGGTGTGAACGCATCTCTACACACGAGTGAAAGAAACACATCTCTAAAAAAGAAAACATTGGAATAGAGGAAGGAAGAAGCAAAGACCACAATTAATGGGGAAAGTGATGGATCTTCTTTTCCTCTGCTCTGATTTGTATATGAGATCTTAAATCACCATATTTACTTAGTGCACTCATCACTACACATATGTAAACTGTTATCCTCGCATATTAGATCTATCAGTAGATCTACTTACCTACTATCTACCTGTTTAATTACCTATCACAAATAAGACTTTTCCTGATAAAATAGAAATATTTTCACATGAAAAATTTAACTTGTGAAACTTTTAAAAAAGTTTAAAAGCTGCCATTTTGAAAGTTCAATTTCCCACTGCATGGGCTGTCAAAAATCAAATACAACTTTATACCCAATTTTTATCTTTTAAAAATACTGCCCAAATGAAACAAAAATATTTTCTGAATACTTGATGCACAGACAAAATTATGAAACTGACCGAACTACAGCCTTACTTCTTAATCATTAAATGTAAGAAGGGATGAATATTCAATATTTTTTGTGAGTTATGTTGCTTTGCATTATTTTGCAAAACATATTCTCCCTCCCCAATTTCTTGCTTTGGGGGATTAATCAATGTACATCACCATTGTATTAATCAACCTCCTTCATTAATTTTCACTTGAGTCAGGGTTATCTCTAAATAAGAAAATATGCTGGAGCTAGAAAGGTCTGTGGCTACTGGAAGTGGCTTTAAAAGTCTGGGCTTTCTTACTTATGCTCTGTGCTACCTGTCCTCAGTCTCTGCCCTCTTTCTCTTACAGCCTCCTCAATTTGTTTTTCCTATAAAATGTAATCACAGATCTGAGTATATGTCCTTCCTCTCAAACTCACACACCCACAGCTATACCTGGATCTTAACGCTGTGCCTTGCCAGGTTGCCTAAACAGGTGTCTGCAATTCTACAAGCCCTTTCCATATGCCCCATGCAAACAAATCCTGTTTTAATTCTTCAACCTTTCCCTCTATTCTTAACTTCCCACTTTTCCCTATTTATACTTTTTCCTTAACAATGATGCCCAAAAATATGTGTCTCGGAGCATGATGGGATGAAAAGAAGGGAATGGCATATTTTCCTCCTCTCCACTGTCATTTAATAACCACTCTTCACCCCCAACAAATTATTCTCTTCTTTTGAAATCTCTATTATTTGGTTATTCTGCCTCTATACAAATCACATTTTCAAAGACCAAACCCCATCCTTCCTGAACTTAATATTAATATAGTTGATCTTTGGAGCTGCCTGGCTTCATAATAAACAAAATGTATCAGCTCCAATAACTTATTTCAACAATGTTTTAGCGACCTACACATATGCTACTCCTCAGATGTTAACATAATTCTGTTCACATTCTAACTGATGATTCTGCAGAATGACGCTAGAGACTGCCTTTCATTTTCATGTGCTTTAAAAAAGATTAAGGACAAAATGAAGATAAACCATCAGCATTATCCATCTATTTTCACCTGAGAATGGTCTTCCCAGACTTACAAATTTTTACAATACTACTAAAATTGCATTCTTATTTAATATTATAAATATGCAGTTATTATTTCAAATGGTTTCTAAACATTCCATCAGATTTTTGAAAGGAAATTTTGCAGATTGAGATTTCTAATTTGGAGACAAACTGTCTGGACTTAAATTCCTATCCTGCAAATTACTTCCCAATGGGTAATTCAGCCACTTCTTCATGCTCAGTTTCCCAATCTGCAGAAGAACAATAATGCATTACTCCGTGGTTTTGTGTATTTAGGGCTAGGACCCAGCATACGGTAGGTGCTAAATAAGTATTAGATGTTATAAATTATAACATACCATGTTTTTTAATGTAACCATGTCAGTTGCTGGAAATGTAAATTTTTTTTACAATTTTGTTTTTTTTTGGGGGGGGGGATAAACTACTAAAGATAATGCTGCAATGAGCATGGGGCCTTTCTTTTGGTGAATCATTTATATGTTTAAATCCTCAAGAATGATATTAATCAGTGCTTTCTTGCTCTTGATAGGTATGCCTTTTAAAAAAATATTTGTAACAATTAATTTATGAGATGGCTATTAGGAGAAACGCTTATCTCTGAATTGTTGGCATTTAATCACTTGTTTTCTTTAAATAGTTCTCTTCTCATATCTTTCAAAACTGCCATATCCTACTTTTCCTTTCTTCTAATCACTCAGTATGTCATGTTTGCTTCCATCCTCCTTCCCCACAAAATCTGGCCTTTCCTAGATCTCTGACCTCTATGTCTGCTTTTCTATGTTCTTTCCTTCAATATTATAATCTAATTTTATGACTTTGACATTAATTCTACTTTGAGTATATCCAAAACTAGATGTTTGTCCCTCAAAAGTCCGATGAGATCTAGACTTTATTTCTCTAACACCAATATCCCATCTGACCTGAGCATTCCTCTACTCTAATTTCACATGACCTTACAATTGCTGCTCCAGTTTCCCAGGCTGAAAATCATCAAGTCATGTTTATCTTTCAAGATCCACACATCCACTCAGCTTCTAAGCCCTATCAAGTCTGTCTCCTCCTAGAGGGAATCCTACACTTTCCAATATAATCTGGTTAATTTAATAAATTAATGACAAAATTACAAAATAAGGTCAAGCATTGAACTCTAAATTCACATGTACCACTCATTACTATCCCACACAAAGGAACGATGCAATACCACTTTTATGTGGAAGGCCTTAAAATGGTTATGACACTATAAAGAGAACTTCTGGTACTACATTAACTCCCTGCCATGGGATTTGAAATAAATGAATTCTGCTTGACATCCATGTGTCAATGAATTACCAGTGTATATTTATTTATGAATGCCCCATGATAAAATTACTGAAAGAGATGTACTCTCTTTCACAAAATGTTCTTGCTTTAATACATTTAATCACTTAGTTGCACTGGTAGGCAGAATTCTAACATGACTCTCAAGATTTTTGCCCCCTGGGTACACACCTTGTTTAATTCCCTCCCCTTCAGTGTGAGCAGAAACTATGAATATGATGGGTATCACTCCACAGTTAGGGTACTCATCAGTTGAGTTTTGAGTAAATTGAAAGAGAATGCCAGGTAGGCTTAGTCTATTGGGGCCAGCCCTTAGAAGGGCCTGGGCCCTTCCTTAAATCAGAGATGAAGCTCAAGAGGGATTTCACATGAGGGGAAAGAAGATGAAGGAGTCCACCAGACAAGGAATACTACCAGTCTTCCAAAATTGAGAGTGGCCCCCAGCTAACAGCCAACAAGAAGCCAGGGATCTAGGCTCTCTAGCCAGCAGAAATTGAAGGCAGCCAACAAGAATGCTCTCAGAAGCAAATTCTTCCCCAGAGTCTCCATATGGAAACACAGAGCAGACTATACTTTGATTTCAGTGTCATAAGACCCAGAACAAAGAATCCAGTCATGCCATGCTGGACTTGTCATCTCCAAAATTGTGAACTAATAAATAGGTGTTGTTTTAAGCTGCTAAATTTGTGGTAATTTGTTACACAGCAACAGATAAATAAAACAGTTGCTGAATAAAGTTCAGTTTTTAACTTCAAATTTTAAATTGAGAATAACATTAGTTTTTAAATGGACTCTATACTTTTTTAGTTTAAATGTTATTTAACTTTTTTAATATAAGGAAAAGTCACATCATTTTAAAAAGTACAAATGATATGAGTGTTTATTTTTGTGTAATTTAGATGACATCTGTCAAAAAAGGTATATTTACAATTTCACCGAGAATGACAGAATGCTTTAATCAGCAAATGTCTGATTGACATTTAAGAACTGGGATACATCATTATAATAATTCTGGCTGCTAATTATCAGTTAGCAAAAAGTCATAAGATAAAACCTCTTCTTAATTCAAATTTTTTATAAATACAGAAGTGTGAACAACTCATGTGAATATTAGGAAAGAAAATAAATCTTTTTTCTGATTTATTAATGTGATGTGAATTAAGCCATTTAACCACTAAGTTTCCATGAACATTTCTTATGTCAACATATTTCTATTGGTAATCCTGTCTCAGCAATTTTCAAAGGCTTTCCAAGTATGCTTATTTTATGCAAATCCATGATAAAATTTCTCTCAATACAACTCTTTTCAACATCTTAGAGATATTTTGCTTCTTTTCATATGTAAAGAAAGCATTCATATTAATATGCCACAATCATAAAGAGAAAATCATTAAATAAGTAAAAATAGACACAATGTTGGCATCACAAATAAAACAACACAGCAACGCACAACTTCATTTTAGTCAGAGTTCATTACTTTTTCCTACATTATATATAAAAATCTGAAATAATTCAAGCTTGGAGTAAAGGCCTACACTTGCCATTTATCATCAAAACTCATTCGATTAAGCAGGTAGATCCTCAGAGAAGTGCAACTTCACTAAGGAAAAAAATATTTTATCTTGCCTGTTTAGTAAAAAGTATGTCTTATGGCTTTAGATCCAGAAGCCGTAGCTAACAGAACTAACATTTAGTGAGCTTTACCAACTGCCTTTACCAAGAGTTTTACTAAATACCAAGTTTTACATGTATTTACTCTTTTAATCCTTACAACAGTCCCATGAGGTAGATCCTTTAATCCCCATATTACAGATGAAGAAACCAAATCACAAAGAGCTTAAGAAATTTGTCCTGGCAAGAAAGCTGATTTTCAAACTCAGGTGATCTGGTGTGATAGGCCCCAACTTGACAACTCCCCTACATCACCTCTCAAGGATCACCAAACTGATTTTCCCTTTTTCCTAGAATCTTAGTTTCATTCATTTATCCCCCAGTCGTCACAGAAGATGCATCATCCCTACTTGGCCCAATTTTATCACAAGAATTTATATGCAGAAACTGTTTTAATATATGTGTCTTCTTTTATTCTTTTGAATGAACCATACTGAGAAAAGGTGAGGTAGAAAAGTGGTTAACAATATTTACAGCTAGGCAGCTATGAGTCTGACCTTTTAGCATGCTGAACCAATATTCCAGTGTACTTGGTCAGAAACTACAGCTGTGATATATACAGAACTAATTCATTAATTCTGCAAAGATTTTGTGAGGGTCTACCATATTCCAAGGTTACTTTCTAGTGGAAAGAAAAAAATAAATATAGGAGCAGGGTAAGAAAACTTTAAATTATGTTATGTGGGGACAAGTCACAGTAGGTTACAGTATTCAATAGGGTGGCCAGGGTAGGTCTCACTGAAGTAATATTTGATCAAAGAATTTAAAAAGTATAAATTTCCTATTTTTCCATATGAAGAAAAGTCCATCTTCTTTCTAATCTTTCCATATCTTAAGAATATACGTAAGGCGACCTGTTAGCACGTAAGGCATTTTATGAGGACTTTCAAAATCCTCGCAGCTGATATTGGATCAAATAAGTCTCAAACCATTTATAAATACAATTATAATTCCATTAATGAAAAACTTGCATTTCACTCTACATGTCATTTACCTAAATGCTGTTTTTCCTTTACTGAACAAACATATTGATTACGGGCAGGCAGTCTGCTAGTACTGAGGAAACTAATTCCTTGTTCTCAAAGGGTTCCCATTCTAGTGAGATTAGACGAGACAATTACAATATTGAATAAGAAGCCTGACTAGAGTACTAGGGAGCAAGAAGTAGGCGTCAAGGCGAAGTGGTATTTGAAATGAATTTCAAGGAATGGACAGTAGTTATCCAGCTGAAGAAGTAGGCGTGTGGAAAGTATTTGGGGCATGTGCAGAGGTATGTGATAAGTGAAGGTATATACTTTGCTCTTGGCATTGAATATTGTTGTACATGATAGAAAATTAAGGCATTCAGTACAAAGTAATAAATAAGGAGATGGCACAAATATTCAGAAATATTTTGGAGGATGAATTTTGAGAAACGAGTTTCCCCAAATAAACTATATGAAGTCTACTGCAGTAGCAAGGATGTAAAATAAGGACTTACATTAGACTTTCATAGTGAGAATAAGGAAAGCTTTTAGCAGATAGAAATGATCAGAGTTGAAAGTCTATTGCTTTTGGGAGGTGAAAGAGAAAGAGCAGCCCAGAATGACTCCCAGGACTCATGATGCCTTTTACTATTACAGGGAACACAGAAAGAGAAACACAAGGGGAAAAGATGACAGGTTGAATATGAAGTGTGTGGTGCATTTTAATGGAAATGTTCCCTAGGTAATATAATTTATGACTCTGAGGACAAAGGAAAAAATTCTAGGAATAAAAAAGTGAAGGTACTAATTAAAATGTATTTAATAATTAAAATACTATTTCCTGAGTAATATGTGTCAGAACATATGCTGAGAAGAGTAGATTATCTCATGTAATTCTTGGAACTAGACTCAGAAGTCACTGCTCCATTTTACCTTCATTCTACCTACATTCATTCAGAAATGTTTACTCTGTGTCAGGCACTATTCAGGGTAAAAGAGATGTAGCAAAAAACAGGACAAACAAAGCCTTTGCCCCCATGAGAGTACCTTTCATAGACGAAAATCTGAAGAGAAGTGATTTACGCCAAATCATACATGTGGCCAATAGGCAGTAGGACTTGAATTCAGTTTTAGTTTATGAATCTTAGCCTTTAACCATTATGCCAAAGATGGTGTAGCAGTTTGGTATTATTTATGAATTCCAAAAATAGATTTTGAATTATGTTTGTGAACTGGTCTGTTCCTCTGGGCATATTAGATTGCATTGGATTCAGAGGTTTCACTTTTACTTGATTAAATAATGATTAAGGATGTTGAGTCCCCACCCCCTTGGTGGGCAGAGACTCACAGAGAAAAGACATGGCAGAAGAGAAAGTTGGAGTTTTGATGCAGAGCCTGGGGAGGTAATGACAAAGAGAAGGAGGACACAAGGGATTTTTACTGCTGGAGCTCCAGGAAGTAAATACACACAGAAGCAGATACATGAGGAAAGAGAGATGAGCCGTTCGCCTGATAGTTTACAGTTGGCCTTGTGGAGAGAGCAGGGCAGCTGAGCACAGACAGCAATGAGCCTCATAACCTGAAATCTTGCAGACACCGGCAGCCATCTTGCTCCAACACGTGGCAACAGACTTTGGTGAGGGAAGTAACTTACACTTTATGGCCTGTTAACTGTAAGCTTTAACCCCAAATAAATACCCTTTATAAAAGCCAACAGATTTCTGGTATTTTGCATCAGCATCCCTTTGGCTGACTAACACAGATGGTAAATATTAAATACTAAAAAATATAGAATATGTTCAGAAGAAAAAGTGCTTACCAGAGCAACTTGTTTGGGAGTAAAGGATAAGCCCTCTCCAAACAAATAGTTTTCAGTTTTTTTGGCCTGGAATGGTTTAATAGTAAATTTGGTAGAGGTCCAATGAGATTGGGATTATCATTAATAAGAAGGTAGTCACAAGAAAACAATTGAGCCTACAGAAGCAAGGCTTCTGGGATTTCACCCAGCAGCCTAAAGAACTCCTGTTCTAAGTTAGTTAGAGATGAGCAGAAGACAGTCTGAGGATGTTTTCCACACATTGGTCTATATGTCCACATAACTCATCCTGAACAATGCTATTTAAGCTAATTAGGAAGGTGCACATTATACATTTTGATTCTGTTTTTAAATATATATGACTTGATTACACAGGTTTTGTTCACTAACTCAATCAAACCTCTCTTGTTCCTTTTCCATAATGACAAAATGTTTTTCAGACATATCTCTACATCAGCATTTCCCAAGTGCTTTGTAAAATACTAGTTCTGCCAAATAAATAAAAGAATTCTGTGGTAAAATAAATTTAGGATATACTTGGTTAAACAAAGCCCTGTATTACAAGATTTCTCATTACACTAAGTTGCTGACATATGCAATTCCTATCTCTAAGAGGGATTAATATGAAGCATTTCTCAAACTTTCTTGACCAGGGACCATGTATGTTTTCGTGAAGCAACTTGTGGTATTACACTTCAAAAAATACACTTTTGGGGGAAATAAACTGTCCTAGATTATACAGATGTAAATAATCAGATTGTATTGGGACCATCAGTTAGCATATGTCTTTAAACTGCATTACAATGCCATGAGAAAATTGTTTCTGGGTGGTTTGGAATCCTGATAAGTAAGCCAGGTTTTAAAATAGAGGATGGTTCTTTTTATAAAAGTCACGAATCATATTCAATCTTTTGTTTTGCATTGCTCAGGTGACACTATTCACTTCTATCTATTTGAGACTTTTAAGTCTATTTTAAGGGTTTTGTATACTTAGATAATACTTACATAATTACTTTTGTGTGTATGTGAAATTGTTTAAAAGTGGAGAGTGGTTACCATTCTAGTAGTTACTCATATATTGCAGTATGTTGACGAATTAAAAAAGAATGGGAGAATGAATGCATGACATATAATAGATGTCAAAAGCCCACAGAGTTTCATAAAGCCTCTGTAAATACCAAATAACAGGTATACATGCAGACAATTTACTCAATGGAAACATACATTGTTTACTGAGAGCTCTAATTAGCTTTATTTGGAAGTGTGGCTCAGGTGGAGTAGATCTATTTTTGGCAGGTGCAAAAGAGAATTGCTTCTGATGGTTCTTGGAGATGATTAGAAGAGCAGCAATATGTAGTGTGTTGAAAATCATATTATTTATAAAGTTATGGAATAGTGAGGAAACAAATTGTATGAAAAATGTATAATTGTTACTCTGAAATGTTTAAAAGGTAATCTAAGTGAACACAAGCCAAATTCCAGAATTTAATAGCAATGAAGATGAACCTCACAACCATCATTGACCTGTGTTGTTTAATACAACAGTATAGCACTAAAGAAAAAAAAAAAAAAAAAAAAAAAAAAAAAAAAAACCATAATGAATTAAAGAAACAGTGCTGGTTCTTCAACATCTCTTCTTTCTGTGGCTTCCCAAACTGATAAATTAAAATTAATTCAGCTATCACTAACTGCTCATAAACACATTTTCTCATTAAATTAAAAAAAAAAATACAAAAAGAGCAGAAATGATTTAAATCCAACTTTAGGCAATCCACACATAGAGATCTTAAAATATTTTTATTCCTATTGTTAATTTCATTTGTAAGACATGTTTGAATCCTCCCGTTTATTATATTTTCCCTTGCCACTACATCTTGTTTTCTAAAAATGACAAGGCAGATGTGAAGATTCATAGTTCTACATATCAATACACAACACTGTGTATAGTCATCGCAAAAATTAAACGTTGTGGTATTTTAAGTTCTAGCTTCTTCCCAGGGGAATTTCTATTTTTAGATTTAAAACCATGCATAAATACACACACGTATTCAAGCAAAAAGTATTTTTTCACTTACATGAATATCTACTATTACTTATTTTTCCCAATAGTGGGATAGATCTATTCTAAGTATAAAACTGCCATGTAAATTACATTATGAGTTGTACAGACTTTCGTATTTAGACAAGAAACATTATTTTGCCATCAGATTGGGTGGGTTTCAATAGTTTATTGAAGGAGTAACCCTGGATTCATGCCTACGTATCTGGCTGCATATTGGTAATGCAGTTGAATTATCTTTTCAAATCATATTAATGTTATATTAATATTTGGGATTATGTAATTCACACATAATGAAGCAAGAAAAGGTTAATGTAAAATAGGTTAAAGAGCATATATTTTCTCAGGAGCAATCTTTGAATGAAAAATTGAATTGTTTGTTTTATAAATTTCTCTTTTTTTTGTTGTTTATTTTTTGTTTTGGGGGGTTTTTTGTTTGTTTTTTTGTTTTTTTGTGTTTTTTTGGTTCACAAACTTGGTAAAGGAGGGAATTTTTAGAAGGAGATACAGAAAACAAACTCAGTGAAAAGATATTTTTATTTAGGACTGTAGCGACCCACTATTGGGCTTTGGGACCTTAGGCATATCACTTCACTTCTCTGAGTCTCATTTTCTTCATTCTTAAAGAAGCAGATTTTACTCAGTACTTCTTCACAGGAGTTTCATGGAGTTGTATCAGAGACAGGGCCAACAGTGAGAAAGGCTTCCAAATGGGCAGCTTCTAGCCCTGAGCCACGTGGGTGAAGTCTGCCTCAACCAGCACACATCCATTTTTATTTGTTTTCTACACAGGTCATTATATTTAATATCATCTGAAGAAGGTGTTCATTATATTTTTAAGCTTAAAAATCCACTGGATTATTATTACTTCTTGAGAAAGACAGTCCTCTTACATGTCTTGCTGGGTATGCCAACAATGCAAGGTCCTGACCACTCTTTATCCTGGCCATTTCTCAGGGTTGTGTTTGCAGTGGGCAAACTCGATAGATAAGGTACTGTCTCCCTCTTTGATGATGAGAGTCTTATGATCTATTTTCTTGACATACCATGCAAAAAGAACCAGTTCTCTCTTGTAACATAAAGAAATAAGCCTTGGAAGAGATTACCAGAGTTCAACAAATAAAAGAATTTTTCCTGTGTATAGAGAAAGAGGCATATCTTATACAGAAGCATCATGCAGAGCATGCATATGCAACTGCAAAGTTAAATGAAAAAAGGAAGGAACAGCAGTAATATCTAAAGAAGAAAGACTTACACAATAAGTGATTGGACTTACGTGATTTAGAGGGAGTCAAAGGAAGCCTTACAGCCCACACGCTTTTAGAAACATTAATTGCCACCATAAAAGACAGCAATCAGGTCAGCTAGGACAAGGATGAAATCCAGGAAGGGAGCAATAAAAAAGATGACTTGTTCAAGACTAGAATTGCACTGGTAAGGAAGAAAAGGTGATCTAAAAAGGACAATACTAATATATTTTATTTAAACCAATATATCCAAAATATCATCGTCTCAAAACATAAAATAGTGAGATATTCTACATTCTTTTTTTTTCATACTAAGTCTTTGAAATCTGGTGTGTATTTTACACAACTCAATTTGGACTAACCACATTTCAAACGTTCATTAGCCATATGTGACCATGACTATCACATCAGACAGTGCAGTTCTGGAAAAATGGTAACACCTACAGAAAGCTGTCAGAACATAAACTGATACAATCATTGTGGAGAACCAGTTTAAGATGTATATAGCCGATGACCCAGCAATCCTGCTTCTGGGAACATACCAAAGGAGACTATACAAAAAATGTTGGTAGAAGCAATGATTTAGCAACAGCAATTACGGTTTGAGAATGGCATCACTCAATTGCTCATTTGCCTGACCTCTAGGGATAATACCTACCACCCAAGGTTGTGGTGAGAAAAGTGCCTGACACAATGCCTTTCACACAGGCCTGTCTGTTCAAACGCCAGTCCCCTCTTCTATCCCCCCTCCCCCCAAAAAATAAAGAAATAGCACAACTTATATCAACTTACTTCTTCCAATAATGTCTGCACAATGTTTTATCTAGATCATAATTAGAATTACTATTTAAATTTAAGGTTTAAAAACATTTCTGGTAATCAAAGAAATACAAATCAAAGCAACAATATTATACATTTTAGACCACCAAATTAACAAAATTCATTGTAAATGATATTATTCAAATTTGGAGAGGCTGTAGCGAGAAAGCAATCACATACACCAGTGATAGCAATGTCAACTGTACCACATCCTCAAACAGAATTTGACACTCCAGGACCCTTATGCCCTGATTTAGTAACCCTAATATTCATAAGCTTTTCTTAGGAAATAGTTAAAAATACAGACAAATGATTATGTTCACCTTATGTATAATAAAATGTTCATCTCATTTATAATAAAAATTTAAACAACCTAAATCCCTATGAGAGGAGAATGAGTATGAAACAGCATACATCCATAGAATTGAATAATACCTAAATCATTTTAAATCATATTTTTTTTTCTTTTTTGTTTTTTTTTGTTTTTTTAAATCATATTTAAAAAGTGTTTAATTACATGGGAAAAATGTTATCTTGTAAGTATATGCTAAGATTGGGATACAGAACTATCATGTAGAATAGAAAATTAATGATAGAAAAAAGCATAGAAAAAAGACTAATGGAAAAATTACTTTTGTGTTTAAATTTGTTTAAACAAAGATATCTCTTTACTTTAAATCCTATTTGGATTTCAAGAAAATATCCCTTAATAAGAGGGTACCATATCAAATTTCTCCCACAAATTTATACCTAAAAATTTGTTTCTACAGACAAGTTCATAAACCTTTTACATCAAACTAAAACAGCCATCAGGTGTCCCCCTTTGCCACGGATGCCAGAATTTCTCACAGAATCTAGGTATCTATTATATAATTTTTTTGACACTAATTATTGCAAGGAGAGAATTCTTTTGTCCTTAGCTTTTTGATCACTCATTTAGCCTTTAATTTCTCTTTTAAATATAAACAAGTGCTTTTAAGGACTGGATATCTAATTTGTAAAGTATTATATAATGTCTTTAAAGTAAAGGCAAGATACTATTTGTTTGCCAAACTAAGAACTGTAATAACACATCCCCACTTGGCCATCCTTGAGTATTTGATAGAGAAGGCAGAATCCACTAGCTGGAGAGTAAAGATCTGAAGAGACTAGTTACACCAGTGGCCTCAGTCTGCTCAAAAGGCTCATTTGTTGCCTAGTGATAAATATATGCTAGCTATCCATGCATCCTTCAGGCCTTGAATATTATCTTACCAAGAACGCTAAACTGTGACTCTAGGACTTCCTGAAGCATGAGGAAAACATTTTTAGTTTTAAGTTTTATTTTCATTGTCTAAAAGTGGCTTTTAAAATGAGTAGTAAAAAAAGAATAAAATAAGTACCAACTCTGAGTAAATTTGATTCCTTTTGCATTGGAACTGAACCTGAATGATAGCAATTCACTAGGTAAATTGCCACCATACACTGTTTTTCTCAGCATGCTTCCAAATTCTGCAAGTCTGGCTCTCTCTGAAAGCCTTACTGCCGCTTTTAAAAGGCAAGATCTTCCCTGAGTTGACAAAAATGAAAGCCTAAAAGAATGGTTTTGTTTTGTTTTGTTTTTGTTTCATTTTGTTTTGTTTTGCTAACAGAGGTTAACAGACTATAGTACCATTTGTACAAACTGCTCATCAAACAATTAAAAGGTAAAGCTTAGGCTGAAGCCTAGCTGAGCCCCAGGGCCCTATGGTAACTCCTGGCACTCCTCAGGTGCAGGGGGGATGGAGAGACAGGAAACATCCTTAGAGACAGGTGTTTTTGATTAATGGGTGGGGAAGATGCAGAATACTATGGCTTCCCAACCCAGAACAAACAATGACTAGCTCTTCTCATTACCAGAGGAAGAGAGTAGCAAAAGGGGAGGGCAGGGGAGCACCCACAGGAAAAGAAGTCCTGCCTCACACTGATTAGTGTCATAGAAACAAAAGCTTTTAATAGAGAACTAAATATTTGTTAGAAAAATAAATTGAAATTGTCGAATCCTTTCTTGAGAAAGACCATTTCTTCATACTTCAGGCAGAAAGTCTGAGTATTTTCAGAATGTGATCTCTGAAAATAGTGTGAAATTACAGTAACCAGCCCATCAGAACATACTAGATCACAAAACAAATATCACAAGAAGAATGATTAAAGAGTAGAATAAAGTAAGGATCAAGGAGAGGGTGCTTTCTTAACCACTCCTAACTGGTGGAAATGGAGAGAGATTTGTGGTATGAACACAGGGATCGCACCACAAGTCTATGAATCCTATTTAGATGATATGCATATATCATATATACATATACACATACATCTCATGTATTCATATGGACACACGTATACATATATATACATATATATCTCATACACACACTATAGTATACAAACACATTGTGCTATTCTTTTCAATAACCCTTTCTGCCAGTTCTCTAAAGTCCCTTGTGGTACTAATAAAAAGAACAATTTGAATACAGATTAAACTCATCTAAGCTTCAGTCACCCCTTGATGCCAGGTCAGTCAATGGACTTTACCTAGAAACCAAAGGGTATAAAGGCTTTATACTAACTGAAAACTTCACACAGATTAGGACAGTCAAGATGAGCTAGGAACACTAGTTACCTTTGTTACTCCAGATTTTTTTCTTTTCTGAAATACGATCTTCCAAACTCAAAGAAATTATCACAAAACAAAATAGTGTGAACAATGACAGATCATCTAAATCCCACTGCTCAGATTTAAAATAGGACTTCACATAAACCATGTAAATACAAGAAACAATTTGTATTTTCAACCTATTCAAACTATTGAAACTTCACAGATGTCCTTGGTAATTCTCTGCTTCATGCAACCAATCTTTCCAAATTTCTACCTCCAAAATATAATCTACCAACACAAAGAAAACAGATTTCCCTAAAGGTTTATTATCTCTCTACCTAAAAGCTCTCATTTCACACTGTCTAACATTGATAGAATTCTAATAATCACCTATGGTCCAAAT
>JAQZBX010013814.1:0-39384 GCA_029593785.1 Cabassous unicinctus
ATCACCCTTGTTGGTTTCTCCTCATCTCCCCAATCTCTAACTATCCCAGTATCCCAGGTCTCAGGCCTCAGATCTCTCCCTCCCCACCATACGCTCACTCCTGAGGTGATCTCATCCAGTCCTGTGGCTTAAATGCAATTTATACATTGATGATTCCCAAACTTTAATCTCTCTCCCCAATGTCTCCCCTGAACTTAGGTCTTTTATACCCAACTACTTACTTGATATCTTTGTTTTCACATCTAATAGATATCTCAAAATTAATGTGTCCAAAACTGTTCCTCATTTTCTCTCCGCAAATCTGTTCCTACCCAAGTCTTCCCAATCTCAGCAAATGGCAACTCCATTTTAAGAATTGCTCAGAACAACAACAACAACAAAAATCTCAGGAGTTATCCATGATTCTGCTCTTTCTCTCACACACAGATCCAATCCATTGGTAAATCCAATGGGCTCTTCCTTCAAAATATAGCCAGGATAAGAGCACATCTCACCATCTCTGTGGTGGCCTGAGCCACCATCGTCTCTCTCCTAGATTTTTGCAGCGACCTCCTAACAAGTCTCCCTGCTTCTACTTTTGCCTACTTCCCAATTGATTTTCCACATAGCACCGAGACAGGTTATTTTAAAACAAAGTCTCACCAAGTCACTCCTCTGCCCAAAGCCCTCCAGTGGCCTCTCATCTCCCTAAGAGGAAACTCCAAAGTCCTTGCCAGTCCCACAAGGTCCAGTTCCCAGCTGCATACCTCCTCTGCAGCCTCATGGTTTCCTTCCCATTCCTCAAACATCCATACATCCAAGGCCTTTCGAGCTTGCTTTTCCATCTGTTCTGTAATTTCCTCTGCCAGATCCCTCGGGCTCACCTTTCCATTCCTTCAGTTGTCTCCCCGGGTGTCACCTTGTCAGGGTAAAACCTTGTAGGAAAGAGCAGCCCTCACATCCTCTCGCTCTGTCTCTCCTCCCATCCTTACTTTTCCACATAGCACATTTGACTCCCTAATATATTAGGTTTTCTTTGACTAGTAATTGTCTCTCTTTCCCCTTCTAGAATGTAAGTTTCACAAGAGCAGGGACCTGGCTTTGTTCAGCACCAAGCTCATAGGAGGCTTCCTGTAGATGTTTGTTGAGTGAATGAATGGGGGTCCACAGCCAGTTCTGTGCTCTGGCCCTCTTCCTGCAATAAGGGGGGCTATCTCCTGGACCTGTTAGTGGCATCTGGGGCAGTTGCCCTCTCCCTTCCTGTATGTAGGAACCCACCAGTTCTCAGTGATATCTTGCAGAAGGGAACCCAGCTCCCATTCTTCTCCCTTGCAGCCTGCTTTGATGACCATGGAGGGAAACCGAAATATTCCCGTCACTGATTTCAGAATCCCAAAATCTAATTTTCTTCATTTCCCTGTAACTGAACTTAATTTATCTGTCAAGACTGTCCAAGAATGGTTTAAAACTTAGTCGGACCAAATTGAGGTCTTTCAGACACTTCTAGTTTTAGGGCAATTCAAGACTTCACTGCTCCTTTTATTTTTGTTCTTCTCCTTAAGGTAAGTTTGGAGGCAGGGATGCTTAGCCATCATCCTGCCACTGGGGAAGGAACCTCTGTTCTATAGACTGTCTTCTCAGCTTGCCAGCCTGCGCCCATTCCGACCTTCAGCCTTTTTTGTCAGTGTCCGCACTCTTGCTATAGCCCTGGTACTATGCATGTTGCATCTCCTCATCCTGAGCACAGGCCCTTTTGGTCCACAGCCACCTCAGAACTTCTTCAGCCCCTTTGGGGGCTCAGGAGCTCTAGGCTGGAAATTAGCGATCCATCCTGGTTTGATGTGGCCTGCACCTTATATAATTTGTGGAGGCCTCTTTTAAGGAGAAAGAAAAAAAGCCTACAAAATTAGGAACAAAAATGAATTTTTATTTAGAATGAAAAAGGAAATCACAGAAAATTGCCCAAGTTAAAAAGCTGACAAATGACAGACATCACAAAATATTTAAAAATACTTTAATAACTGGGATATAGAGCTCAGTAATACTTTTGTTCTACATTTGTGTCCTATTCTTTGATTGCCTCTTTATATGACAACAATTTTGGAATATCTTTAATGTGTTAGTATTTCCTTCAGCCTGGTTGATAAACACATGGCTTTGCATGAGTCTTTCTGTTGGTAGTGTCATTACAGGTTTGTGCTTTATCAATAAAGAACTTCTAATCCTCCATTTTGCATGATTCCCATTAAAAACAAACCAAAACAAAACATAACACACACAAACAAAAAACCAGAAAGTTGAGTATGTGCGGTACAGGAAGAAATTTCCATGTTGACTCGATGGCAATGAGAACCAAATTCTCGGTTTACCATTTTACACACCTGTTGTTTAGAAGAATTTCCCACAGATTAGCTTCTGGTGCCATGCATTTCAAAGTGATTTCTCCTTTACCACCCACTTGCTTCATATTACAATACTGCCTTTTACCCTGAATCTTCATATCCTGCTGCCAGAGGAGTAGCACAGTTTAAGGTAGTAGGAGAATTTCTGAAAGCTGTTCTTATAAGAGGGAGTGACTGCAAACCAGGTAGATATATTCCAGTACACCCAGCTGGAATCTATCCTCAACACAGCTTTCTCTTAGACAGCTCCCTAACAGTCTACGCCACTCCCGTGGCACCCCACCTAAGGGGAAGTGTGACAGAGGGGTAAGTGAAGAAGAAAGAGACAGCCATCTTAACTGATTGCAGCTGAAATATCTTATTTGGGAACACATTGTTGGACCCCTCCCCAGGCTTTCTAAAGGAGACTTGCAAGGGGACATTACTAAGCCTAAGCTTCCTTACCTTCATGGCAAATATCCATCTGCTGTGAAGTGCTGATTGTGGTGGCGGCCCCCAATTATTGCCCCCCCCCCCAAATCTGCCCTGATCCTCCCTAGGACATTCTACTCTACCATACAGGAGAAATGCCAGGGGAGGCTCGCATCTCCCTGGCTGCACTCTGTCAAGCGACTCACAGGGACACACACTCTGCACTCATATTGGCCCTAAAAATGTGTCTTGGGTTTCCTTCACATGTGCAGCACCTGAAACGTGAGGTGGGGATGGAATTCATTCTTAGGGACCCAGGCAGCATCTAAATTCTCCTTAAAGTCCCTCTAATTTCCCTTCCTGTTTAACTCTTATCTCATTTAGAAAAGCTTTATGACATACTTTTTTTTTTCAAACACTGTATTTATGGTATAAACACTGTACCTCCGGTTTTCCAGCTGTGACCCTATATCATCCAGGCCAAGACGCTTTGGGATTCACAATGAAAACTGTTTCTCTCTTAAGCACCGAGCTCTTTGTAAATCAATCGTGCAGTGGATTTTTCAAGCTCAACCAAAGATTTACAAGTCTGTTTAAGAACCCAAAAGTTAAGAAAATGACTCTTCTCCATGTGTTTGCCTCTGAGTGCTTCTCTCAAGCCTGAAGGCTGGGTGGAGTTTGAGACAGAGAAAAGCAACCTGGTAATATCTCAGCAGACATGTCTGCTCTAGGAAATATTGATTTGGGCTTCCAGGCACCAGAAAGATTAGCCAAATGATTGGTCAAATGGGACGGCTGTGTTATCAGTCAGGGTTAGAGAAGCAGGCTTTATACTAGGTCTCCAGAAACAAGTTCTGGAACAAACCTGGCTTAAAGCTCTGTGACTTGTGCCATAATTAGGAAGGTGGTGAATCAGGATACCCTCCACTGACTGTAGCATCACACGCCACCTCGACTCTTACTGGGGATCAAGAAGCTGCCACCAAAGGAGTCTTCTCCAGAACTGTGACATGCCAGGTAGATCCACACCAGCAAAATGGGTGCCGTGCCTGCTGCTACCTCCCTCCTGGCCAATCTCGGTTCTAAAGGTTCTAAAGGTCTCTAGTAAGTGCATCTGGCCACCCTGGTGCAGGGGAGTCTAGGATAGAAAGTTCTCAGCTTTCCAACCTCCCTAGTAGAGAGGCACACCAGGAGGAGGCTGGAAGAGATCTTGTTGAGTCCATCTGCCATGCATTAGCCACCCCTGGGAACCTGAGTCTGTTCTCAGAACAACTTCTGTTCCAGCAAGAGCCTGCCCCAGGACACACACAAAAGGAGCCCCCACCACAAGCTCAGTGTCTGTGCATATAGATCCTGAATTCTCTAATTTAACCATTTCAAATCCCACTGCTGCCACCATCCACAACTTTGCTCACCCCTTCTGTTTGACATATAATCCATTCAATCTTGGCTCTTCTCCCAGGGACGTTTATGTCTTCTTTCCTGTGATAGAATTTCCACAGATGGCGAGGACTGTCCCTGAAAGTAGACATCGCCTCCCATTTTCACCCAATTTGTCTTAGCTTCTGGGGTGTGACTTCTCTATAACCAAGTCCCGATGTTGGAAACCATCTAGTTTGACCTCTTCAACAAGCTTGAAAAGAACCTCAGCTTGGTACATCTTTGAAGTGAATGCTCTCCTAAAAAGGTCCTAAAATCAATGATTAAAAATCTGATTTCTAGCAGATACAAAAGGAGAGAGTCCTATTGGTGGTTCATACTGTGAGAATCTTATTTTTTTCAACAAACATGCATTTTAGCTACAAAATATGTGAGGACATGACTCCATTAATTTCCATAAATGAAATTTCAATTCTGTTTATTATATTATACTAAGTGATGTCAGATTAATATAAAATAAGCCCATGGAAACAATCTCCCCTCAATCATGGAGAAATTGATAGTGGCACTTTATTCATGACTGAGCATAAATAACATGTTTAGACTTCATTGTTTAGTAAAAAATGATGCATAAATTAGCTCTTGCCTTAATTTTAGCCCTATCCAGGCTTGACATTTTAATTCCTCTTAATTTATTCATTCATAAAGTCAGTGCAGAAAGGTGTGAAGGACATTAATCTTAATCTCATAATAATTTCAGCAAAGGGCCTTTTGAATTTATCGGATTCATAGGATTTTCCTTCCTTCCACTGCAATGCTAAAATGAGCTGGGCAAGTTGGTCAGCTGCATGGTGGAAGAAAGACACACAGGTGGTCCCGACGCAGGCAGTGACCTGCAGTCCTCCAGCAGTGCGTTAGTCCTTCTCCTCTAGAAAGTGAGCCTATTTCTGTCGCCATTCACTGCCTAGCCCAACACCCAAAGAGAGGGCTGTATGCACACGAACACACTGCACGTCCCCTTCCTGAATCCACTTTGGCCACACAGGGATTACTCCTGGCTGTGCCTAGAGACTGTGTTCTAGTCAGCTAGGCTGCTGTAAGAGCAATTTACCAAAAGGGTTGGCTTCTACAATGGGGATTCATTAACACACAAGCTTACAGTCCTGAGGCCATGAAAATGTCCACATCAAGGCATCATCAGGTGATGCTTTCTCCCCTAAGACCATCTGCCGATGATCCTGGACTCCTCTGTCATGTGGTAAGGCACATGGCAGCATCTTCTGTCCTCTCCCTTCTCTCCAGGTTTCGTTGCTTCAGCTTCTAGCTCCAGGGGCTTTTTTCTCTGCTTCTGTGTCTCTGGATTTATCTCCTTTAAAAAGGATTCCGGTAAGAGGATTAAGACCTACCCTGGGCCATACTTTACTGAAGTAATCTAATCAAAAGGTCCCACCTACAGTAGGTCCACACCCACAGCAATGGATTAACTTCAAGAACATAATCTCCTGGGGTCCATCTAGCTTCAAACCACCAAACACTGCATTCCTGCTCTCATCCAAGTCAACCTGAGTCTCTATCCCTGGTCCTTGACAGTGTCCTTGGGTGGGGAGCTCCTAAGATATGGTAGTAATGCCCCTTGGAGCAAGGTTGTGCTCCTCATTATGGCTCAAGACTCTTGTTCAGTTTCATCCCTTCCAGCCAGAGCATGGCAGAGCACCCACTTCTTCACTGTGTGTCTCTCCCTTGACCGTAAACAAAGGCACAGAGCCAAGGTATACCAGGCATGGAAATGCTCAAAGGATCTGTCCCAAACTTGGAGTGAGAGGGCAGCAATCAAATATTCATTCAATGTTTTATTAATATGTAACAATAAAATTGATTTGTTTAAAAAATATTCATTCACTCATCAATTTTGGAGATTCCATTGTTCCCCCAAATGCACACACACACCCCCACCTATGACCTGTGGAATGGTAGAGAATATACAGAAGGATACCAGTGAAAGCCATGTGGGCAGATATTTTTTGAGACCTCATACACCACTGACCACAGAACATGGCATCCTGTTCTTGGTATAACAGTGGGGGCTGTTATACCAAGTAACCAGGAGACAAGTAACTTCCTTTAGAAAAAGTCCATTCCTTGTTTCTAGTTAACCCCTACCAATGTTTACAGGTGGTCCCACCATTACTCGCTTCTTCTTGCTACACCACTTTGGTTTGGTTTTAAATTTCTGTTTTCATTTTACATAAAAAATAATAAAAGCCACAAAGAGAAATGTTTCCACACTTCTTAACTCCAGCTTGGAGCCTAAGATGTCACAGTCCTACACAGCTTATCTCTTCATCCCAGCAGAGTAATACACGTCTCCTTAAAACTTTATTGGGGAATATTCCAGACACAGAGAGCTATAAAGATTGATATAACAAACAGGCAAGTGCCTACTATCTGGCTTAAGATGTAAAACTGTATCAATATATATGAAGACCCCTGTATCCTCCTTCCTGATTAGATTTCCTCCCTCCCACCAGACATAACCACTATTCTGAGTTTAGTGACTGTAATTTGCACATTTTTCTTTATATTTTAACCAGATGTATGTGTGTGTATTCAAGACAACATGTAAGATTATTTTCCCTGTTTTAAAACTTGATATGCATGATATCTACTCTATGCAACCCACATTTCTTGAGTTTTCCTATACTCACTGTCCTTGTCTCTGTTTTCTGACAACCTACCTTAACCACCAGCACAAATTATATTCTACAGACCACATTCATTTTTCTAATAGCCTCTATTTCACATTTCCTAGTCTTTTAATTCATTCATTCATTCAACATATGAACTGCATGCTTAGGACTGAGGATTCCACCATGAAGAGAAGGAGCCACTTGCTGTCTGATGAGATCCTATACTCTGACCAGAGGACCATCTCAGGGAGTCTAGAAACAACCTTTGGCTCCATCATGTATTGGGTGGGAAAGAGTGGACAGCTGCCTGTGAAGGATCTTAAATGTATGCAAGTTTGTAGTTTTCCCTTGGAGGCCAAGGGAAAGGTGCCAGTTGCAGATCATTGGAGAACATTAGAGACGGTGATGGCAATTGAGGGATGGGTGATATCTGTGCTGAAGGAGGATGGAGGGACCAGTGTTGAGAATTTTTAAAAATAGCTTTTAAAGAAAATTATTATGGGAGTAATATGTGTCCAGAGTAAACAATTTGGAAAACCCAGAAAAGACTAGGAAAGAAAATCAGTATTATAACTGCACAACTAGACATGATCACAGTTTTATTAGGCTACTTTCTATCTTTCTTTTTCTACTTGCAAAAGTAATGCATACTTAATACAGAATACCTGGAAAATGTGGGAAACTATTCAGAGATGTTAAAAATGTCAACAATAAATGATAGAAAACAGTAATAAAGCACTCACTAGGTGTCAGTTACTAGGCCAAATGTTTTCACACAGATCATCTAATTTAATCCTCACAGCATCCCTATGGAATAGGAAAATCCTATCCATTTTGCAGTTAAGACAACAAGGCTAAAGTAGATTAGATGATTTGCTCAGGTCATGTAACTTGTAAGTGGCAAAGCTGGGATTGGCACTCAAATGTTCTGATCTCAGAACTTGGGCACGTCACTACATACAAACTCACAGATGAACATAAAACCATACCTGACTAGAGAAAATCCTGTTCTCCCTGTGATGTATGTCATGCCAGTATTTTCTTTCAGTTAGGCAGGTACAAATTTCACAATTACTTAATTTGCATACTCAATTGTGAAAAACTAAAGCTGTAATTCTTCTCATAACTGGACTTTCTCTCTTAAGCCCCTGTAATACCTGGTGCAGAGAACTTGATATACTTACTTTCAGGCAAACTTGGTCAAATTTGGGATTTTTCCCTGGCCAGTGGGAATCTGGTTTCACAGTAGGCCTGTATAATGTCAGGGAATGGATGAAGGTGTATGGCCTTCATTTTATAACTGAACACTTGGCTTTTTTTTTTTTTTTTTTTTAATTTTTAAAGAAGCTGTAGATTATAAAAATGTTACATAAAAAATATAGGGGATTCCCATATGCCCCACCCCCTCTGCCTCCCACACTTTCCCACATTAACAACATCTTTCATTAGTGTGGCACATTTGTTACAAATGATGAACACATATTCAAGCATTGCTATTAACCGTGGACTATAGTTTACATTATAGTTTACACTCTGTTCCGCACAATTTTCTAGGTTATAACAAAATATACAATGGCCTGTATCCATCATTGCAATGCAATGAACACTTGCCTTTTAATGCATCTCACCTGATCCTCATACCTGGCCACCTTCCATGATGGAGGATGTTGAAAGTCCCTATCTGCAACCAGCTGCCACCAGTTCTCTGAGCACCCTCTGCTGGTCACCAGCCCCTGCAGGCCCTCAGGTCAACATAGTGACTCAGAACAAGTTAGACCTTCTGGAGAGGCACAAGGCCCTGAGAGGCTGCCTCTGGCCCGTCTCTAGGCCCACACACTTCCCAAAGCCATTGCTACCCTGATTCACCAGAGTTTCACAAATTGTGCTTTGCAATTTCATGTGGAGAAATAGTTGCTTTGATAAAAATATAGCAAAAGCACTGATTTATTTGACCCAGACCTCCGTTTTTGGACATTTATAAGCTTCACTCAATATTTCTGTAATTACATCTTTGTCCACAGTATAAATTAGTGGGTATTAAATTTCAGGATTAAAGAATACATGTACTTCAAGGACTTTTAGTACATTACCAGATTGCCCTCTGGAAAAATTGTGCCAATGTACTCCATAATTATTTCAAGGGCTCCCAAGGGTTATCTATTTTAGGTTTTATACTTTGCTATACATGTATTAACTTCATCCAGTTAGTCACATTATTAAAATTCTGTAGCATTAAATTTTTCTAATTGGTTTACTAGATCAATTGGTGTGTTGAAACAGCTCACTATTGTCCTTCTGCTTATGTTTATATTATTTGCACAGAAAGTATAATGGCTGTTATACTTTCAAGTGGCCTATACATGTTAATTTTTAAAAGACCCTGTATATTCTATCAATGTGTTTTGAATTGAATTCTTGTTTCAAGAAATATTCATATATATATTGATATGTGTGTACATATATATGTATGTATGTATAAAAAAAATAGATGTTGAAGAAATGAATGAGATTTTCCTGAGTCCCTGGAATGAGATACAGTCTAAATAAATCCTCCTATTAGACTTTCGGGAGCTCTTTCCGTTATGAGAGCTTTGATTGTCTCCTTTCGTAATCGGCTCTTTAAAATTACCCCTATTTCAAAAGTATTCTCTAATCTTCAGATGAGTGGCTCCTCCCTCATATTCTTTTATTCATTCATTAAGCCCTTTTATCTGATCAGAGAGTGAGACTAGGCTAGCCTGTTCTCTGCTTTCCCAGCCTGCCACCAGAGGCCTTGCTGTCTGCTCAGAAACCAAAGAAAGACCCTGTGCTGGTGGGTCTTATGATTTTCTGTGCTAAGAATGATTTCGGGGACCTGGACCTCACTGTTATGGAATCTGATTCAGTTGGTTGAGAGTTGGGCCCTGGAATCTGCATTTGAAAGCACCTCCTGGTGGTCCTGATACAGGTAGTCTATAGAGGCACCTTGAGAAGCACTGACCTTAGCACCCAACTTCTCACATATTAGAGATTTCAGGGCCATCAAGGCTCAGCTGTTCAGTACTGGGTATTTTTTTGTTTTGTTTTGTTTTCCCTTCATTTTTATCCTGGAAGGCTTATATTGATTAATTTACAAAGACAGACTTAATCATCAAAAAAAATTAATTTCTGAAATGCTAATTAGGAGCCATAGCACGTGCTGTCTGTCAGACACCAACAGCCCTTCCTCATCAGTGAGCCCCGGCCCTGGCTGTTTCCCATCAATGTGTCTGAATGGGTTATTGATTTTAAAGGCCAAATGGGAGCCCAAGGAAATTGATTCTTTGCAGCTGGCATTTCTAAAATACAAGATACTGATAATCAACTCGTAAGTTCAGGCTTTTCTAGTTGCTCTAAAGCAGAGGTTCTTAATCTTTTTTGTTCCACGGACCCCTTTGCCAGTCAGGTGAAAACCATGGACCCCCTCTCAGAATGTAGCAGCAGATAGTTTGATGACACTTAACTAGCGTCGGGTCTAACAAGTACGCAATTTCGAAGTACAGATTAGCGTAAGCAATTTTTTGAGACATGCAACCACTGTAACATGATATGAAATGAATACTATTGTAATTTATTGCATACTTTCATAAGTGAAGGAGATACTAGATTTCAGCTAGAGGTCAAAGAAAATAAATATAGTAAGTTGCTTTTTTTTTTTTCAATTCAAGCTCATGGACCCCCTGAAATCTTAAGAACCCCTGCTCTAAAGCCATGTGCCCCCTTAAAGAGATTGAGGCAATGTGGGAGAGCAGGAAGGGGCAAAGAAACAGATTGGGGAAGGACTCCTCCATTGTGTGTGTATGGCACCTTGGTGGTGGTGGTGGTGGGGCAGGTAGCCTGCACATCCAGAGAAAGTATGAGAGAGAGATCCAGAATCGTAAGCAGTTGAAGTCGAATGCCTAGTCCTGTGGAAGTTTCCTGATTCTTCCAGGTGAACCCTTGATTAGTGTAACAGAGGCGAATCTTACTTTTGCAGAAATCATGCATCATACCTACTCACAGACACGAGTTTTGAGAGACTGCAAAATGTTTTACATATTTTGAAGTTGGTTTTCCAGATTGAAAAGTTGAGATTTCACATAAAAAGATTTCTGGATTCCTCTGATAATCTGGAAGGTTTGGCCACATTGAGCACTCTTCCCACTTGGCAACCTCAGTGGGAGCTGGGGATCAGAGAGACGTTCCTCAGTTTGCTAAGGTCCCACCACTCCGTCTGGATTCCCCACCCACTGCAGTCACCTGTAAGGCCTTTTAAGGTTTTAGCCTCACACACGAATGTTTTAAAGCTGCCTCTTACACGTGTTGAATTCTCCTTCACAACTCATCTGAGGAAAGGTGATTTCACATTCTCTCATGATGGGTTGCTGTCTGCCAGCCACTGTCCCTATGGAAAAGACCAGGGGGACCAAGAGTATTCCCAGGGCAGCCTCTGCCCACTAGTAGAGGTGCCCATGACCCTCTCCTCCCCCATGCCTAAGGGCCAATAGGAATGTCTTAGCTACCAATGCCTCCAGCTAGGATGACCAACTCATTCTGGTTTGCCAGAATTATTCCCAGTTTTAGCACTGAAAATTTCACTTCCTAAGAAACCCCTTAATCCTGGGCAAAAGGGATAGCTGGTCAACCTACCTCCAGCAGGCCAAATTGGCATTGGGCTCTAGAGCACATCCTTGGGGTCCTCCTGTTCTAAGCTTTGGAAAGCCCAAGGGGCTGTGGGGAGAACTTGTAGACAGCCTGTCATAGATCTCATGTGTGCTGGCAGGGGAGGAACAATTTAGGATGCAGTTGTAGCTTTCTGTACTGGAGGAAAAATTAGACAAATGAGACCACTCCCCACCTCCTACTCCATATAGGCAATGCAGCTGGACAAGAATCTAATGACTGGGGGATGGTCAACACGGTCAACCATCTAATCTGCCCCTGGGACCATCTGCTCCTGTTTCCTGCCTTGCTGGGCACTCACAAAGGCTGTCTCCTATCTACCCAGTTTCCTGGGTCCAAGGGGGGGTGACTTCTCCTGTAATCATAAGGATGGTGAATTGAAATTTTAAAATAGTTTAAATTCTCTAGGATTGGGACTCCTCTCATAACATTGACATCTATTTTTTCACTCTTGGACATTTTTGCCTTTCAAGCATTTTTAGGGACCATTGTTCATGAAAGGGGGAATCAACTTTATATGATACAGATGTGTGGTTAGGCACAAGATAAACCTGTATTCATTTTCTAACATTTTTTGCCAGTCTTAATATGTGCTTTTTATGGAATATATAAAAAAAGCCCAGACAAGTATAAAGAGAAAAACAATGCATTATTTCCCTACAGATACTTACTTTTATTGACTTTATAGATACAAAATTTGTATCTTCCTTCTTTCAATTAATGTAATTTCATAAGCAAGGATGATATTTTTAAAATGTGACAACCTGGAGAACATTGATAGAGACCCAGTCGAGAGGAAGCTGGCTGTGGGACTGGAGCAAAATCCTGGAGTCTTCTGCCCTCCCAGGAGTACATGATTCAATTGTTGGATCACAGGGAGGTTAAGTGGAGGGATGAGAGGGTATCTTCCATCACAGCCAGGAGAGTAGAGGTGACCTCTGGGGCTCTGGATGGCAGCTATGAGGAAATATATAAGTATTTTTGGTGTGCAGAGGCTGTCAGCCTTGACCCATACCTTTAAAATCCTCTGTCAACATCAAATATGTGTGTGTGTAATACATGCATGTTGTTTTAAATTAAAATTTAAATGCTACTAAATGGCTACCAGAAATTACCACTCTCAACTTTTTAAAACTTTTCTCCATATTTTACATGCAAACACATATGTATATATACATACATCTATACTTTTAGATATGATTTATTGACTTTCTATTATTATAGGTGATGTCCATTTTGTTTGTTTGTTTGTTTTTCTACACCTTTTGATTCCTCCCAATATGGTCATATGAAAGTTTTGAGTCAGTCTGCATTCAGTGTTTGTATGAGTAGGACTATGCAAATTTTGGTTTTCTGCTGAGCCAAACCCAGTGCTATGATTATATTTCCTTCCTTAGGTAAGGGGTTTAGAGCCATACAGGTTGCATTTGAATCCTACTCTGATACCATTGGTAAATCACCTCTCCAATTAATTTTTTTCTTACTGTAAAATGGAGATATTAATAGTACTAACTTGATAAGATGATTGTGGGTTTCTGTGGGTTTCACTGCCTGGACCCCCTTGCAGCTTTTGGGAGCAAACCAGCTGGCTTGAAGTGGTGCCGGGCTGAAGGGAGAGAGGAATCTGCTGAGGAAGCCTAATTTACCTAACCGCCCTGAGACACAGAGGCTTGGCTCAGGAGGGGGCGGAGCCAGCCAATTATATATAGTTCCTCTCTGAATATCAGAGTTTCAGCTCCCCTGGGGGCGGGGGTGGTGGTCAGGCAGTGGGAAGTGTTTGATAAGTTTCCATGAGCCTTTTAGGGTCCCCTCAGAGGAGGGGGTGGTCCAGAAGAGTTCTTCTTTGGGGCCCCTTATTTCTCCAAAAAAAAAAAAAAAAAAATTACTTAAAAAAAATTTTTAACTTAGTTTAATCACTAAAATCTGCCTCAAAACCTGCAGAGAGAAGCCTGCAGTGTAATTGATTGATGAACACAGGCTGAGAGGCTCCACAAGGGCCCAAGAAGGAACACTGTTCTTCCTTAGCTTTATTTCACTGCTTGCTTGTGTGTTTGTTTGGTTTTTTGTTTGTTTCTTTGTTTGTTTCTTGCTTTTCTTTCCTCTTTCCTCCCCCCCCCCACACTTTTTTTAAAAAATTAGGTGCTGCTAGCTTGTTTCTTCTTTGCTGTGCTTCTTCTTCCTTGATTTCCCATTCTCTGTGTATATTGATTTTGTCTACCAATGCTATCTCTTTTCCTTCCTTCACCTTTTACCTTCTGCTTTCTGTTGTGGTTCTTACATTCCACCTTTTTTCATTAGCCCTCAACTTCATGGGTGTTGATTTCTATCTTGTCTATTTTGTTTTCTTTTCTTTTTATTAACTTTTTTCCTTTCTGCCTTTTCTTTACTCTTTTTCTCTCTCCTCATCATTCTGGTCTTTTAAATCATTCTATATATTTTTCTCTATTTGGTTTCCCATTCCATTGTAGGTACTCCACTTTTTTTTCCCTATTACTCTACACTGCCTGCATGAGTTAAATATTCATTTTACTAGGTCTGATATGGCCCCTCTTCTAACTTTTATCAATATTACTATTATCCTTTTTCCTTTCTTACCTCTTTCGATTCCTCTGGCCCTAATCTTTTTCCTTCAGGGGAACACAGAAAAAAGCAAGGAAATAGAACAAGAAGAACAAAGTGTCAAAGAGAAAACTTAACACACATACAGAACCACCAGCTAAATAAAACTCTAGAGCAGAGAGAGAAGCTAATCAACTGAATAAATCCATCAAAATAAAATGATGACCAGAGGGCAACAAAAAATTACAAACCATACTGTGAAACAAGAAGACATGGACCAGTCCAATGAACAAACTAAAAACCAGGAAGTGAAGCAGAACATCGAACAACTAATCAAAGCTGTACAAACAAATATCATGGACCAACTTAATGAAGTGAAGGAAGAGATTAAGGATATTAAGAAAACACTGGGAGAACATACTGAAGAAATTGTAAACATACATAAAAAGATAACAAATATGATGGTGATGAATGGCACAATCCAAGAAATAAAAAAGACACTGGATTCACATAACAGCAGATTTGAACAGGCAGAAGAAAGAATTAGTGATGTGGAAGACAGTACATCTGAAATCAAACAGATAGTAGAAAAGATAGATAAAAAGATAGAAAAAAATCCAGCAGGGGCTTGGGGATTTAACCGACAACACAAAATGCACAAACATGTACATTATAGGCATCCCAGAAGGAGAAGAGAAGGGGAAGGGAACAGAAGGAGTGTTGAAAGAAATAATGGCTGAAAACTTCCCAACCCTATTAAGGGAGATGGATGTACATGTTCAGGAAGCACAGTGCACCCCAAACAGTATAAATCCCAGCAGGCCTACTCCAAGACATATAATTGTAAAAATGTTCAATGCTCAAGACAAAGAGAAAATACTCAAGGCAGCAAGAGAAAAGAGAACCATCACATGCAAGGGAAGCACAATAAGATTAAGTGCTGATTTCTCATCTGAAACCATGGAGGCAAGAAGACAGTGGTATGACATAGTCAAGGTACTAAAAGAAAAAAAACTTCCAGCCATGAATTCTCTATCCAGCAAAGCTGGCATTCAAAAATGATGGAGAGTTCAAAATATTCACAGATAAACAGAAATTAAGAGAGTATGCTAATAAGAAACCTCCACTTCAAGAAATACTAAAGGAAGTTCTGTAGGTTGAAAGGAAAAAACAGGAGAGAGAGAGTTGGAGGAGAGTGTAAGAACAACTAAAAAGACAAAAAGAGAAATAAAAAAATAAAAAATAAAAAAACCCTGCTCCCTCTGTCCTTTGCCATGCCTTTTATATTTGATTCCCCTACCCACCAAGGGGTAGGGCTAAATGCCCTACTGATGTGGCCCAGCCAATGCCCTAATCATAACTTAATCATGCCCAGATCAACAGACCAGTTTACAAGCATAATCCAACATCTATTTTTGGAATTCACAACTACATCAAACTGCCAAACTGCTATAGATGGATATAGAGCTCTACATTGAAAATCATTTTCCTCCATATTTTTTCAACTTTGAGCATTCTTTTTATTATTTCCAGAGATTATTCATGTGTTGCAGCTTGATATGAATTTTTAAAAAATATGTAGTGTTCTCTCAAATGCATTCTTATGCCAATCTATTGAATGCCTTTACCATAGACCTGTATTTTTTTATGGAACTGTGATCAATTGTCTAGTTATTACTTTTCCAATGCTATTATCATGTCTTGTGTCTTTTCCTTTCAACCTGAAGAACTCCATTTAGCATTTCTTGAAGGGCTGGTCTAGTGGTAACTAACTCCCTCAGCTTTTATCTGGAAATATCTTAATCTCACTCCCATTTTTAAAAGACATTTAAGATTCTTGGTTGGCATATATTTTTTTTTCTTTCAGCACTTTAAATAAGTCATTCCACTGCCTTCTTGTCTCCATGGTTTCTGATGGGAAATCAACACTTAATCTTATTGTGGCTCCCTTGTACCTTATGCATTGCTTCTCTCTGCAGCTTTCAGGATTTTCTTTTTGTTTTTGGCATTTGACAGTTTGATTATAATGTGTCATAGAGTGGGTCTTTTTGGGATTATTCTGTTTGGAATTCATTAAGCTTCCTTGATGTGTATATTCATGTCTTTCCTTAAATTTGGGAAGTTTTCAGCCATTATTTCTTCAAATATTCTTTCTACCCTTTTCTCTCTTTCTTCTCCTTCTGAGACTCCTGTAATGCATCAATTGGTACACTTGATGGTGTCCTATGGGTCTCTTAGTCTGTGTTCACTTATCTTCATTCTTTTTTCATTCTACTCCTCAGACTGTATAATTTCTATTTCTTATCTTCGAGTTGATTGATTCTTTCTTCTGCCAGCTCTAATCTGCTATTGAACTCCTCTAGGGAATATTTTATTTCTGTTACTCTAATATTCAGTTCTGTTTGGTTCCTTTTTATGATTTCTATCTCTTTATTGATATTCTCTTTTTGTTCATATGCCATTTTCCTGATTTCCTTTAGTTCTTTGTGTTTTCCTTTAGCTCTTTGAGCATATTTAGGACAATTCCTAAAGGTCTTTGTTATGTCCAAGTTCTGGTCCTCCCTGATGATGTTTTCAAGTGTTTATCTTGCTCCTTTGCATGAATCATCATTTCCTGTTTCTTTGTATGTCTTCTAATCTTTTGTTGCACACTGAACATTTTGATATTTTAATGTGTTATCTCTGGAATTTAGTCACTGAGGCATCTGTTCCTTAAGCTTTTATACAGCTAGTGTTATGATAGTGACTTCCTTGAATGCCTGGAGCTAACAAAAAAATGAGAAAGAAAAGAAAACACCTTTTCCTATCTTTACAGACTGACTTGTGAGAGTGTTGTCTTTCAGAACTTAGCCATTGTGACTGCCCATGGCAAAAGTATAGGGTCTTCCCTGGTCTTTTTCTGAGTATCAGTCTTGTTCTGGGCATGTGCAAATGGCCCTAGGAATTCTCCTGTTTACACAGATCTGAATGTCCCTTTTCCCCTAAGAAATAGTGTTTCCTCCTGGTCCTAGGTGCTACATTGTATGTCCCATAGCCAGCAGTCCTTTGCCCAAGGCAGCTGCAATTTAACTGTTTTTCTACAGCATTCTAGCTGTCCTACAAGCCATCGCTACATGCAGGGCAAGTTCTGGAACAGTGAGCCTATGATAAGTTTCCTGGTTCAGTCCTTCAGGCTACCACCAGACAGATTGGCACAGATAGACATGCACCCTAGTATGCGCACAAGAGTTACTCTGTTCCCTCCAGGGTTACTCTGTTCCCTCCAGAACTGGGACCAGGGACTTGTATTGGGAGCACAGGCCAGTTCCAGACCAAGCTGGTGAGGGGATGGGGGAAAGGCCAATAAGGGTTCTACAAGGTTTTCCTTCCATTTTTAAGTTGTCTTTTTCTTGATTTGGTACTCGTTCTATTACTGCAACACTTTGTTTTCTGGAGCTCTGATAAAAAGGTGGTTCTGCTAGTTATTGCTTTGATTGAAAGTTCTGTGGAGGGACAAAATCTTGGAGCATCTCACTCTGCCATATTGGTGACCTCACTCTCTTTCCTCAGACTTTTTTAGGCATTTTGTCTTTTAGACTCCTGTGTTGCTGTTGAGAAAGTCTGCTAACATTATTTTTCCAGATCCTTTGTCTGAAACGTGATTTAGCATTTAGAATTTTCTCTATCTTCAGAGTGTTCTGAAATTTCATGATAATGTTGGTGTGGATTTTTTCTTCCATTCATTATGCTGGGCATTTTTTGGACTTTGCAATCTAGAAGTGTTTATCTTTTCGATCTGGAAAATGCCATTGCATTTTTTCCCTTTGGTCATTTCCTTTCCCATCAATTTATTTATTCTCCCATTTTGAAATTTCTATTGGTTAGATGTTGTCCCTCCCAAATAGATTCCCTAGTTTCTTCCTGTTTCTCGTCGTGTCTGTTTCCTTGTCTTTTCTTTTGCTTTCCAGGAAATAGCCTCAATCTTGCCTTCCAACTCTTTACTGAACATTTTCTTAGCTATCATATTTTTAATTTCCAAGATGACAGCATATTTCATTTCATGAATAGAACATAATTTACTTAAATCTTCTCATATTGGACATTCAGATTGCTTCTAATTTTTAAAATAGATAATGATGCAATAAACATACCTGTGCATATAGCTATACCCAAATCAATAGAATTTTCTAAAAGTGAATTTCCTGAGACAAAGAGTATGAATATTTTAAAGTTCTTAATGCATGACATATTACCAAATTTTTGCATAAGCCTGTGTCACCACACAGAGAGTAATATTATCATTTATTTTCTAATATGATATATGAAATTAGTCATCAATATTTTATTTTCATTTATTTTATTTCTAGTGAGGTTAAACATTGTCTTGGGTTCATTGTGTGTTTTTGTCTTTTGTGCACATATTAATTGCATTTTTTAGATTTTTAAATGGATTTGCTTGAGCTCTTTGTATAGAAATCATGTTAACATTTTGTTGGAAACATTTGATGCAAATATTTCCTACATTTATACATTTTACTTTTAATTTATAATTTTATAATATGCAGAAAAATTAATATGTATAATCAAATTTATCAATATTTCTCTGCTATATAATAATAATCAGCAAAACTAAAGGGCAGAGACAAATGAGGAAAAATTAGTTGTCATAAAGACATAATAAAGTTTAAAAAGTCATATTCTTAATGTCTAATGACTAATTGTCATAATGCCAATAAGGAAAACTCTGTATTGCAAAACTGAGTACAGAGTAGAAATATACAACTTACAGGGAAGAAAAGTAGTTAATAAGCATGTGAAATACATGTTCAACCTCACTGGTCACCTAAGAAAAGTAACTTAAAATGTAACACCAAGTTTTTCCCTTGAAATTAGGAAAGATTTTTTTAAAATAACAATAATGTTGACTAAGTCTGAGGTAAGATTGGCATTCTCATGCTATTAGGCATGTAAATGATCTTAACCTTTCTGGAATTAATTTTATAATATGCATCCACAATCTTTAAAATTTCCATAGCTTTTCATGCAGTAATTACACTTTTCAAAACTCTATCCCAAGGAAATGATTGGAAATGAGGGCACAGAAAGCACAAAGATACTGACCACAGAATCACTTCTGGCAACAAAAATAATTGGAAATACCATAAATTTCCAGTACTAGAAGAATGTTTTAAAAAGCCATGGCACATACATATAATAAAATATTATTTTGTCATTAAAATGATATTCACAAAGAACTTTAAATGTCATAGAAATGCTTATAACTTATAATGTTAATTTAAAAAAAATAGAGCTATATTACCTTAAGATCTCAACTATCTAGACTTTACATAGGATTGATGATGATGTGTGTGAGTGTGTGTGTGTGTGTGTTTAGGGAAAGGATACCTAGAGAACGAGAGAAATTGTGGCTATCACCAAGGTGTTAGATTATAGGCAATTTTTCTTTTTTAAAAATACTTTTCAAATTTTCTGGACTGTACATTTAAAATGCCTTAAGAAAAGAATTGAATGTTTGACATTTCTATCTTTCATAACAATTCCAGAAATAGAGAACTTACTAATGTCAAGGCAATTCACCCAGATTCTCAGAAAGTTGACTGTTAAGACTTTTTGTTTTGTTTTGTTTAATATCGAAGAAAAATAGGTTTCCCCAAAGCGCCTAATCATTTTAAGTTCTGCTCCTTTAGGCTATTCAGAATGCATCTTATTTCTCTTCTACACCACAGTTGTTAGCTACTTACTTTCTGGAATCGCATCTGCTTCAGATTAAGCATTTGTTTCCTGCTGTGGCTCCTTTGCCTATGACAGTGCCTGACACATGCTAATCACACAGTAAATATTTGTTGAATGAATTAAACATAACTCACATTTTCCATCTCTTAATGTGGTTTTCAGTCTCTCCCTCTCTTGGTCAAACTCCTTTATTTCTGTTTGTCAATATCCTTGAGTTGTGGTCTGACTAACAGCCCTCTCTGGCTAATATATCATGAATACTACCTGAAATAACAATAATTTATTTGGCAGTCACATCACATTTCAGGCTAACACTGACCTCTTTGAATGCTAAAACCTCTAATTCTTTTTATAGATGTGTCTGTCCACTCTTGAATCTCCACATTTGCATTTATTCAGTTGGTCTTTTTGGACCGATGCACAAGACCTTATATGAGTTTCTGTTAAATTAATCTTGTTAGATTCAAATGGCAACTCTTTTCACTTCTGGTTCTGTCTTTTCATGTATTCATGTCCCTTTGCAGCTTTGTGTTATATGCAAAGGTAATTAGCAAATCATCTATTTCTTTTTCTAAAATATGGGCCGGTTTCTACAGGAAGTATCCCTCCAAGCTGAAATTTTGCCATTTGAAATTTGGGGTAAAGTCTCTCAACTCTTTAGTTTAGGGTTCTGAAGTTCTAAACTTGTGACGACACCCAGGATAAGCAAGTACTTATGAGAATTGGTCATGCTAAAAGACAGGTTTATAAATACCAATTACATATGTGCCCACAGAATCAAACACCAAGAGTCCTGATTCCTAAATTTCTCTGTGACATTGTCGCTACTCTCCTAAGCGCTCAGGTCACTGTTAGAATGTTCCACCTATTGAGATGGCAACTCTTGAAGAACACCTTCCTCCAAGTCAAGCCCCTAGAGTTCCTTCTGCTGGTCTGCACTGCCTGTCCTTAAACCCATGGTCCCCTCTTCACCAGCTGCCACCCTTTTTATTGCCTGATTTCTCCTTCCTTTTCCTTTATTCCCCCAGCTACAGGCTGAGTATCAGCTCCCTAAAGGTGCCCCACATCCTGATCCCCAGAACCTGTGAAGATGTTACTTTACATGGCACAAGGAACTTGGCAGATGTGATTAAATTAAGGATTTCTGAGATGGGGAGATTAGCCTGGATCACCCAGGTGGGTCCAATGTAATTACAACGGTACAATTGCAGGGAGTCTTTGAATTCTCTCGAATTTATAAGGAAAAGGTTTTACCACCTTTGCAAACCTCAGGACTTTAGCTATCATTAGGAAAGGCTAACCTTACAGTACCTTTGTATTGCTAAATAATGGACAACCACTTTAACAAATACAGTACCATTTGTGGGCCAACACTGGCTTGTCCTACATGAGCCACTCTTCTAAAGAAATATTAACACTCAAAAATAAATAAATAAATAAGAAAGAATTCAAAAGCTTCCTTATAAGAGGAAGTCAGGAAGGTCAAAGTCAGAAGGCAATGTGACATCAGAAGCAGAGGGACACAGCAAGGGAAGATGCTTTGCTGTGGGCTTTGAAGATGGAGGAAGGGGCCACAAGCGGAGGAATGTAGGAAGTCTATAGAAACGGCAAGGAAACTAGGTTCTCCCCTAGAGCCTGCAGAAGAAATGCAGCTGTGCCAACCCATTTTAAACTTCTGGCCTCCAGATCTGGATAAGATGATGAATTTGCATTGTTTGAAGCCACTAAGTATGTGATCATTTAATCCAGGAGCAATAGGAAATGTAGACACCCAGCTCCCGGGAGAGCAGGATAGAGCATTTTGATTTGTTCTGTGCCCTGCAGGTGTGTGAAACACACAAGCAGTAGAGTAATATGCCTTTCTATTTTTATATGAGTTTTATTGCTGGTAATTAGAGAGAAATCAACCACAT
This sequence comes from Cabassous unicinctus, assembly GCA_029593785.1. Taxonomy (NCBI): domain Eukaryota; kingdom Metazoa; phylum Chordata; class Mammalia; order Cingulata; family Chlamyphoridae; genus Cabassous; species Cabassous unicinctus. Next base: position 21,745 of record JAQZBX010013814.1, read on the forward strand.
ATAACAATTTTAATATTCTTGCAGGTGTGGGGAGGGGAAGAAACACTCTGTTGGTGTTTCTGTAGACAATGTTTAACATGTAAGAATAACAATGGAGTGAAAATTACTAGGAATTACCAAATGCACAAAGAGTATTGCCACTAAGTGCTCTGTGTTTGAGTGACATGAGGTAATATAGCAATCTACGAACTTTCTGCTCAATGCATTTCTAGAATACCTGGTGAGAGGAAAGAAACGAAGACTTCTGAAAACTGTCAAATGTCAGGCTCAATATCTATTCCAAAGGCAAAACCCGAAATATGTGAGTTTCCTTCTAATAGAAAGACTGCCTGCAGGGAAAAAAAAGTACACTTAGTAATTTAGTGAGATTATGTCTGGAATTTGCTTCAAAATAGTCCATAGAGAGAGGGCAGTAGAGAGGACCATAGGTAAATAATTTAGGATTTATTATACTAATTTTTATACTTCTGTGTCTTTTTGAAATATTTTTTCCCACCTCAGCCCTACAGGACAATGATCCAGAAAATAGCCATCAAATGAAGTACACAGGGCATTTGCCACAGATCATTTCTGTTTGAACTATCAGTTCAGCTACTGAGATCTAATGTTTTATTCAGTTGCAGTCTGATATTACTTATGAATTCCAAAAGAGATGTTGATTATGTTTGTAAACTGGTCTGTTCTTCTGGGCGTGATACCCTTTGATTGAATTAAATTCAAAGGCTTTATGTTAACTTTATTAAATCAAGATTAGGGCTTTGATTCGACCATGTCAGTAGAGTGTAACAGTCCCCGCCCCCTTGGTGGGCTAAATAAATGGACATTCGCTCAATCAAGAACACAAAAATAGATACACAGGGAAGAAGAACTCAGAGAAGAAGAGCACAGAGAAAGAGAGACAGCTGCCCACACATGGCAGAGGCCCTGGGGATACAGATGAGCCTAATAGTTTGCAGCTGAAGAGACCAGAGCAGCTGAGAGGCCCTGAGAGACAAGCCTTACCAACCTGCAGCTGAGATCAGAAGAAGCTGGGACCACGGAGCCTTAAGAGGAAGAAGGAAGGCTGAACCCTCACAGACACCACCCGGCATCTTGCTTCAACACATGGCAAATGACTTTGGGTGAGAAAGTACCTCTTATGGTACCTTGAGTTGGACTCTTTAGGGCCTTGTGACTGTAAGCTTCTACCCCCAAATAAATACCCTTTCTAAAAACCAACAGATTTTTGGCACTTTGCATCAGCACCCCTTTTGGCTGACTAATACATATTCAAATCAACACTTGTTTTTCATCTCTATTGTGTAGATGAAGAAACTGAGGTTCTAGGTGGTTAATTTTTTTGTCCAAGTCACAAAGGAAATAACTAATGGGACTGGGATCTGGACTTGGGTCTTCTAATATCCTTTTCCATTTCAGTGCCTATGTTCTAATAAGGGTGAGAAGGAACCCACAAACCTGATTCCTTTGGGATGAAAATTTTTTGTATTTCATAGCCCTGGTGTGGCTTATTTGTGGAGGCTCTCTTTAAAAATTATCTTTGGAGGTCTGGACTTTAAATTATACTCTCATACTGAAAAGAGCCATGTGGAGAGAGGGTTAGGGAAAGGGGTGGTTAGAAGGGCCTGGGGCAAGAGTATAACTGGGGGCCACATACTATCTGTTTAAATATGTAGACGTTATAAGCCTTGACAAAAATATCTTCATAAATAAATTTGAAAATTTGTATAAAGCTATTGCTTTGTTATAACTGAAGGGCAACAAAATAACAATAGTGATAAAATTTATATTGTACATGTTCTAGATGTCTATTAATAGTCTGGCAATGTTTGGAAAAGTAATTATATCAAGACACACATAATCAGAATTCATTTTGTATTTATTTCATTACATTCGTTTTTCTTATCTCTATTCTAGCCATAACCACGTATTCTATTGGTAGTAATGATCTAAGACTCTAAAAATGAAATATAATTATATTTGAATTCTATGAAATTTGTATACTTTTCATTAAAATTTTAAATTAAATGTAAAAAGTCAAATACATAAAACAATTTATGTGTTTTCAAAACAATTTTTCCCCTAAAACAAATATTAAAAGGCAAAATGCAACTATAACTAAATAATATGAATTTTTATTTACTTTTTAAAATATAAATAAATCTTTATTAAATTTTTTTACATAAAGTATTCACAATTATTCCATGTCCACCTAGTTGCCAAAGTAAAGAATTTGGTATAATGTGCCATACAAGTTGTGTCTAGTTATACATACAAATTTGAGATATGAATTGTTTAATATTATAAAATATTCCTTAGCTGCTCTTTGCAATGGTAGGGATTCTGCACTACTTTATGAGAAACTCTAAAAACATGAATTCAAAGAAAAGCAAGAAAATAGGCACACAGCATTACAGAGAAATGATACTTTGCTATGTAAGAATTCATTGCATTCATGCTATGAGAGTAAGGATTTGACAAGTCCATTAATTTGCCTTTTAACTAAGCTCTGTCACTGCTCAAGTGTCTGTCTCCAAGGTCAGAATCAGCAAAGCCTGCAAACCTTACAGCATTTGGAAGCAGTCACTTTTTATTTTTAGCATACAGAGCAAAAAATGGTAGACAAGCATTTCCCTGGGTCCAGAATTGTGTTCATCACAAGAGTCGAATATTCTGAGGTAGGATAGTGCTGAGACAGCAGTAATGCCAGCTTCCAAGTAATAACAGCGTCATGTGTTCTTGACCAAATTTATTTTTTGGTGTTCATGATACGCAAGGGCTCTACAATGAGCTGGGGCCCCTATTGTTTAGGCCGTAGGGTGGTACCGGCTAGGGAACCTGAATTGAATCTTGGGTTTCCCACATTCTTGCCATGAAGCCACTTTGCATCTTTCCCTAAACGCTTTGTTCTATCTCAATGTTGTTTCAAAATATACCGCTTTGGTATAAAACTTCAGAACTTCATAAAGGCAGATGTGGTGTGGACTAGGCAGGAGGAGAAGTAGAAAGAAACTCTAGGAAAAACAGGAAAGCTAGAAGGTAGTTTGAGTGAGAAATGACAGAGAACACCTCTGTTCTCAGGTGCAGCCCTGTTCTCGGCCTCGGCTTCCCCCTCTGCTCTATAGTGACTGGATGTTGATTTCTGTCATGCTGGTTCCACCCAACTTCAGTTTCCAGGACTAATCCTGACCGGAAAGAGAAAGAAATTAAACAGCTCCATCTTCTCACTTGGATGCATGGACTAACCCTTGCTTGGCCCAAATCTGAGGTCCTGCCCCATTTCTGATCACTAGACACTGAGCTTTCCCAAAGCCCGGTTCCCTGACTGCAGGAGCCGCATTTCCCCATGTGTCTCAGTTCAAACCAGTGGATGCCTATCTCAGTGGCAGGTCCTTTTGCCCAAGGCGCCTCCTGGGAGTGCTGCCCTCCTGCTCTTGTACTAAAACTCCAGCCACTCCCATGGCCCTGCCACCTGCCACTTGTTTCCCTTCCAGGGCTTTACGTGTGGCTTAGCCTCGTGTCCCTACAGCAGGACTCCATCAATTTGTTGGAACATGATTCTCCTTCTCAACACCCGTCATGAACCACATGCCTTGCTCAGAGGACTGAACTATCTGAGCGCTATCTGTGGAGTCCTTATTTTCCCCACCTTCTGTCCTGGGACAGTGGATGCACCTAGTTTCATAGCATGATTGCTTTCCCACATGCTACAATTTGCTTGAAGCCTCAGCTCACTCTGTACTAAACTCACAAGGGAACAAGTCCTAAACTATGGCTTTCTATGGCCCGTTTTAAAATGTAAGTCAGATCACGTCACTCCTCTCAAGCCCTCCAATGACTTCCCCTCTCACTTAAAGTAAAAGCCAAAGTCCTTGCCATGCCCTTCAGAGGTCTGTATAGTCTGCCTCCTCCCACCCAAACTTCATTTGGATGCCTAACTTCATTTCCCACTTTCCGGTCCTTTGCTCACTCTTCTCTAGCCACTTCCAAGCACATTCTTGCTACAGGGCCCTTGCACTGGCCGTTCTCTCATGACTTACTCTTCAATAAAATCTTTGCTTTAATATCTCCTTCTATGTGAATCCTACCCTGACTATCCCATTTAAAATAGCAAGCGCCGCCCCCAGCACTCTTGATCCCTCTTTCTCTATATTTTCTATAACAATTATCACCTTCTAACATACCACATAATTTACTTATCTCTTCTCAACAGAATCTAAGATGCATAGGGCAATAATCTTTGTTTTTTTCTGGGAAGTATCAACAGCACATTTAACTGCCTGGCATATAATAGCTACACAATGAATATTTATGGAGTGAATAATTGCATCCCCTATTAAGTGTTGGCCTGTTGGAAAGAATCAGTGTGATAGAGTAACCACAAAATAATAGCCAGACTCTCTGTTTGGCAATGAGCTCTTGTTCAGCTGACTTCTGGGCCTAAGCCAGGAGGTTAAAGCCTTATTCTGCCCATCTCTATCCTATAAATCAGATCCAGAATCCAATATGCCTTCCCAAGCCCGATGTAGGCCCAAGATGCCAGCAGGCCCACTGTGAACTGCAGGCACTTCATTTTTATTGTTCATCCACATGCATGAAAACCCAAAGTATACCTCTAGCCCCCAACTTGACATTGTTCCTAAAAGTCTTGTTGCCATGGTATCTTTTAGTCATGACCCCAGAAACCCTGAATAATTCCTCCCCAATTCCTTCTACTTTGTGAACCCAACAAAGGCTGGTCTACATTTATCACTGTGCTCTTCTTTCTGTTAAGCAAGTGTCTGAATTCTTGATAGAAGCTTTCATTTATTAGCTCTGTGTTTGCCAGCCCAGACTTTCATGTGGCAACCCCATTGTATTCTGTTCTTTTACCTGGCTGTTCTGATGGCTCATCTAGCCATCTGTAGGTTGACTCATTGCTCTCTGGAAACCAATGAAAAGCCACCTGTTAAACATATTTGGAACTCTTGCCCTAGAGATCAGTGAGAGTCATAGACAATTTCCTTCCCGCTCTATGCCTGGAAGCAGAAGTGCCAGATGGTTCCACAGTGTACTTGGGTGGTACCTACCCTCCCTGAATACGTCCCTGGGGAGAGCAGAGCTTAGTGATTTTCTGTCTGGGGCTTTTGAGCATCTCTCTGCCCTGCCCACCATATCCCAAGAGCATTTCCATATCCATGTCCCAGGGAAGGAGACTGCCCTAGCCCATGTCCCTGCTTTCCTCCTCCCAGCCCAGCCCTAAGGTTGGACCACGGCCTTTCCTCTCCTGCCTTGTTTTCAGATGGATTCCCCAAATGACCTTGCTGTACTGTAGAGCAGTGGTTTGGGTATAGACTTTGGAGTTTTGTAGATCTGGGTTTGATCCCTGGCTCTGCTTCTTACTGGCTGTATGATTTGCAGAAAGCTACTTTACTTCTCTGAACTTCAGTTTCCTTTTTTTTGAAGCTGGAATCATAATAAATGGTCTATAGTATTGTTGTGAAACTTAAATGAGACAAAATATAAAGTATCTATAACACATCCCTGCTCATGATGGAAACTTAATAGTAATTGCTGTTTGTAACCTAAAGAAAAAAAAACATGTTATTTTACAAGGTGTCTGTAATTTGAGCTAGTTGGCAGTAGTTCTCAAGCATAAGTGTGCCTCAGAGATACCTGAAAGAACATAATACCACTTATATAGTACAACTGCCGAGAATGTATTACCTGAATCTAATCAGAAGGAAACAATCAGGCAAACCCAAATGGAGGGACAGTCTACAAAACAAATGATCAGTACTTAAAAAATATCAATGTCCTAAAAGACAAAGGTACTGTTTCAGATTAAAGGAGACATACCAACTAAATGCAATTCATAATCCTGGAATGGAAAAAATTGCTGGAAAGTCCTTTATTGAATACCTGGCATATTTTGAATATAAACTCCATATTAAATAATATGATTGTATCAGTGTTAAATTTCCTGAACTTGAAAATTGTGTTGTGGTTATCTAAGAGACTGCCTTGGGGAGATAGATGCTGAAACATTTAGAGGTCAAACATCCTGATATCTGCTACTGGCTTCCATGTAGTTCAAAAAATTAGAGAGTGAGAAAGAGAGAATAAGAGCGATAAAGCAAATGTGGCAAAGAATAAGAGATATAAAACAGATATGGCAGAATGTTTAGGAGTTATGGATGTTCATCGTTTGTTCTTATATGGGTTTGAACTTCTTTCTTCAAAATAAAATGGAAAAGAAACAGGGACACATGGGAAATGTATTGAAAATACAGCTTTTTTACAGCTTTGTTCTTATGCATATATCGTTATTAAAACTAGTTACAAATACTCTGAGTCCTTTCTCTGTGAACATGGAAGAATTCCTCTTTTCTGCCCTCTTGAAGTTAGGCGTGGCCATGTCACTTGTTCTGTCTAATGAAAGTTGAGGAGAAATGATGCGTGTCACTTTCAGAGCCAGTGTTTTTACTGTGTTTTCTTTCCTTTCTGGCTTCACAACAAGGAATTTTGGAGCCTGGTTTCCAAATGACCACGAGAACAGAGTTCCCGCTAACCCACCATGACATTTAGGATGAACAAGAAACAAATCTTTGCTTTGGTAAACCATTAATATTTGTTGGCTGTTCATTACAAAAGCGGCTGCAATATCCTGTTACTGTTAGTGTGTCTAGAAAAGTCCTACGCATCCAGCCTTCAATGACCACCTAAAACGATCCCTCTGGGATGCCTTCTCCAACTGTTTTCCAAGTGGGCACCTCCTCTTCGGCACGCCCATGGTGGTTTCTTCTTCTCAAGACCAACATACCTAGAGAGTTGATGGCTTTACATCAATGTGAGTGTTGCCAAGGAAAGCAAAAAGAACTGTTGCTTTTTTCTCACTCACCCTAGAATGGGAAAACATTCCCTACCTTCATTTTTACCGTACGGAGTTTCAAATAAGTTGGTGGCAATTTATCCTCCATGTAGAGGGAAACCAGATTTTACTAAGATGCAAAGAGTTGTCTTGTTCGGAGCTCAAAAAAACTAGTTGAGCAAAACTACTTGAGCTGTTTTCTATCACAGTCCAAGGTTTTCCTGAAAGTTTCTCAGCCATAAGGGGCAGCAGCAGCAGGAGAAAGGAGGCTCTGCTCATCACAGTCACCCAAGGCTAACTCGGTACCCTCCAGGATCTCTGGTCCAGGAATTCAGAATCACCGTGGGCGGAACTGCAGTGACCACGACGAAAAAGAGAGAAATCCTGTCTTGGACTGCCTCATTTGATCCTCTCTTCACCAGTATGGATTGGTAGCTGGGAAGCACATGTCGTTAGAGAGGAAGAAATAGAGGTACAAAAGGAGGAAACTTCATGGTCAAGGTCCCACAGCAAGTTAACGACCAACCAATGGCATGTTTATGTAACTGTAATATGTGGGATTTGGGAGGCACTCAGAGATGCTCCCTGTCCACGGTTACCTTTGTGATGCCTGAAGTCCTACAGCTAAAGAGTAATTTTCTATCTATTGCAAAGTCTTTCTGAGTTTTAGGGTCCTCCAGTATCATGAAACCACTCTGGGAGCAGGCAACAATTTTCTCCATAACCTGATATGGTGATATTTAAAAACAAGCAGAAATCAAGGCTCTGCAGGAAAGGGATAAGGTGAGATGTGTGCAGGGAGGTAAGGAAATGACCCATGGCCACTGATTTCAACTTCAATATTTAGCTTCCGGAACCAGGATCAGAGTCTATTGTTGAGTCAATTCCAGGCATGAAGGGAAGAGGTAGTCTAGGAAAAGAAGTAGCAACTAGATATGTAAAACAGCTGATCTGAAATTAACCACTAATTCAAATTAAGGTGAATTAATTTCTCCAGCGGCTGGCAGGAGGTTTTGTCTAGGTGGGGTGAGCTAAATGAAGCTGTTCTGTAATTCATCACCAAAGTTACTGCCTATCAATTTAATTTCTCATGAGGGCATAGCCCTAAGTAAGCGAATTGTACTATTTTCTCTCCAGAGGGTTGGAGCATGCTTGTTTTATTTTCATTGAAATGCAGAGCTGAATCCAAGTCTTGCAGTGAGATGATTGCCAGAGTCTTTACTGTATGATTTAATTCCTCAATACATTGGAATATGACCAAGTTCCCTGGCTGTCCTGAGCATAGATGATGTGAATGGCATGGTCAATTAAAGAAATCATCAATCAATTAATCAATCCATAAGAACTGATTGAATATCTATAGAACACTGGGTAAAGCATTATGGGGGCTATAAATATGTATAAGGACTGGTCTCTGTCCTTAGATTATGTAGGAAATACTGAAAGGTCTTTGTCAGTCCCACCTTCTCCACCCCACTCAGCCAACAGTAGTAACCACTACTTATAGGTACTCTGAGGCCATGGCAGTCAGGTCTGATGGCATATTAGGTTTTCCTTTCCCAATCATCTGCTATGGCCAGGATACCCTGAGTGACAGCAGAATGAGACAACACTTGCATAGAGATACAACGTCCCTTTCCACCACTGCTTAAGGCCTATTCATCTCATTGGCCCTCTTCCCTAGTTCCTAAGTTTTTGTTTTGGTTGTTTCTTCCCATTCTTCTTATTACTGGATCCCACCCTGAGCTGGAGCCCAGTCCATGAGAGGCCTGATGCCCTGGAAGCATTAGAGCAGAGTTTCTCATACTCGGCTCTAATGATATCTGGGGCTGGATAATTCTTTGATGTGGGGAACTATCCTGTGTGTTGTAGGATGTTTAACAGTATCCTTGGCATCCACCCACTAGATGCAAGTAACGCCCCCCCGCCCCGTGATGGTTAGGCTAATAGGTCAACTCAGCCAGGTAATGATGCCCAGTTGTTTGTTCAAGCAAGCACTGGACTAATTATAATACAAGGGCATTTCATGGACTTTAATCATCAGAGAGTTGATTGCACAGATGGAGGAGATTGCTCTAAGAAGATTGCTGTCAGCAACTAAGGAGATTGCCATCTGCAATGAGTGATGTCTCATCCAATCAGCTGAAGGCCTTAAAAGGAGAAGTGATTTCAGCATTCAGAGAGAGAATTCCCATCTCTACTTCAGCCATCCAGCATCTCCTGGGAACTTACCAAGGACCTTCACTGGAGTCCCTTGTTTGCAGCCTGTCCTAAGGAATTTGGACTTGTGCATCCCCATGGTCACATGAGAAAATTTTATAAAATCTCATACTATTTACAGATATCTCCTCTTAGTTCTGTTTCCTAGAGAACCCTGACTAATACACCCCCTCCCCAAGATGTGACAAACAAAAGTATTTCCATACATTGTTAAATATCAAAGGTCACTCCCCCCATCCCCGTTGAGACCTCCTATATCTCTCCATCAACTCAGAAAGACCTTCCTGAACCTTGTATTCAGAACACACATACATTCATGAACGTCTTACCCTTTTCTTTTCTTACTTCCTCCACTAGATCATCAGCTCTATGAGGAAAGGGTGCTCTTCTCCCTGTCTCACTCCTCCTACCACAATGCCTGACCTAGAGTAAATAGGTGGTGTTGATTTTCTGAATGACTGGGTGCCTGAGTACCACCATCCTAGAGCCAAGGACCCTGCAGATAGATGCAGGCTGGTCAGGCTGGCAGCAACCTTTAGTGTTGGCAATTTGGACACCTAGCAGGCTGGTCATGCCTATTACACCACTCCCACACCTGCCCCACTAGTAGAGCCTTGCTCTCCCCAGACAGCTGAGAGTTCTCAGTAAGACTTAAGGCAGGACCATGTTTTTATAGTAAATGTAAAATCACAGGAAAGTTTCTAACATTATAAAGACATAGACAATAAATCCAGCCTGAAATTATCCCTTTAACTGGGATAATTGAGGAGCATCTGAAACTTGACTTGGGCTTTAAAGAAAGGGCACATGAATGCACAGATAGATAACAGAATAGAAATGAAAACCCATCGAATAAACAATGATGTTAAAATATGTGCCTGAATGATGATGGATAACGCCCATCCCAAAACAGAAAGTATCTACAACTGCAAGCAAGATAGTTCCATTCATCTGCCCCATGGGATCTAAGCCCCTCTCAATCAGAAACTGAGTGGGCATCACCATCCCAAAAGCCTCAAGACTGAGGAATGAACAAACATAAGGAGGGAATGCAACTATGAACTAAAGTAGACTTATTATTATTCTAGCAATGGAAGAACTTGTAACATTGATTTAAAGGCAGTGGTCACCAGAGGTTCTGAGGGGAGGGAGAGGGAAAAATAGGTGTAACATGGGGGCATTTTGGGGACACTGGAATTGTCCTGCATGATATTGCAATGACAGATACAGGCCATTATACATTTTGTCAAAACCTATAAAATTGTGTGGTGCAAAATGTAAAGCATAATGTAAACTACAGACCATAGTTAGTAGCAATGATTCAATATGTGTTCATCAATTGTAACAAATGTACCACACTAATGAAAGACATTGTTATTGGGGAAAGTGTGCAAAGGGGAGAGAGTGGGGTATATGGGAATCCCCCTATATTTTCAATGTAACATTTATGTGTATATATATTTATGTGCCAGAGCTGGGCTAAGTAGCATATAAGCAGAGAGCCCATTTATTTTTTCTCACTGTCCTCTACTGAATTGGCTAAGTCTAGTCTTCCTTCTGAGGCAATGTTTGAAATCTCAGGCAAATTCCAGAACTTTCCCCGATATTTAGAAGTCCAAAACTTCAAAACCAAATATTAAAACTTCATTCTTTTATCTAATTGAAAAGTTCTTCCCTTCTTTAGGAACTCTGGTCTTAATCAGGTTCTGAGATTGATTATAGGGAAAGAGACTGGTGGCCCCTTCATTGTTTCTCTCTTCCTTCATCTTCTACTCCTCTTGCCCAGTGACTCTGCCTTTGGCTTTTCCAAGGTAGCAGACCCCCTAACTGTAGACCTTCAACTGTGACTCCTTGGCACGGAGAATGCTTCCTTCACAGACCACTTATGTCTCCTCCTCAGCCCCCGGCTTCCCATGGCCCAGCTACAGCCTTTTGGGATAAGTCAAGGTTAGTTCCTTTCTGTGGAGTCTCCATCTGGCCCACAGGAAACATGCCCTTATCCAGCAGGAGTCTGGCTCGTACCCTCCCCTTTGCTGTCACAGAAGGTAGACTACCTCTGATCTTTGGACTTTTTCAGGAAGTCTCATCTCCTTCTCTGTGGGTGGGGGTGCCCCAGGACTCTGACTCCCTCTCAACCTCTGGGTGAATCCTTACTTTGTTCTTACATAGCCTGGGGTGATAGGAGCTAACGATTGCAGCATTGGTTTGGGGCCATCCTCTTTTGAAAGTTGTGCAGAAATAGTTGAGTAACTTGTTTTTGAATAACAGGGTACTTGATAACTATTTGAGATTTCAGTTAAAACTCCAAAAATGAAAGAGTTCCATCTTAACATCCTATCACATGTACTTTTAATGATGAATGATGAAGCTTGCAGCATAAATAAGAACTGATGATGATGTGGTAACATTTATTGATGGATTATTTGTTGTTAGTCACCGTACAAAAATTGGCACAGTATTAACTCACTAAACCCCCATAACAGCCCTGTGAGGTAAGAACTGCTATGAAGAAATTCTGACTCAGAGAGGTTAAGTGGTTTTGTTAGTATCACACAGTAGTTAGGAAAAGAAACAAGATTTATAAAGTATGTTAAAACAATTGTTTACTGTAACCGTTGGGGAATTTGATGTAATTATGAATTCCAAAAATATAATTGGATCATGCTTGTAAATTGATCTGTTAATCTGGGCATGATTGAGTTATGATTGGGACATTGACTGGGCCACTTCAGTAGGGTGTTGAGCCCTACTGGAGTCAAATATAAAAGGCATGGCAAGAACAGAGTTGAAGAGTCTTTTGAGAAGCAGTTTTGATGTTGGAAAGAAGGCCCCAGGAGAAGAGAAGTAAGCCGTTCGTCTGATCGTCTACAGCTGACCTTGTGGCGGAAACAGGAGCTAAGCCCAGAGAGAAATGCAGTCCCGGGAAGAGAGGAACCCCAGAAGCCTGAACGCTGGCAAACACCGGCAGCTGTCTTGCTCTAACACGTGGCAATGGACTGTGGTGAGAGAAGAAACAACGCTTTATGGCCTGGTATCTGTGGACTTCTACCCCAAATAAATACCCTTTATAAAGACCAACCCATTTTTGGTATTTCACATTAGCACCCCTTTGGTTGACTAATACAGTTACCTTGCTGGAAACAAAATAATTTCAGGTCCTATCATTCACTGAACATCAAAATAAACCTCAGACTTTAAAAATTGTTATACATTAGTCAATAAAAGAATAAAAGCAACAATAATATAGAAATGAAGATTTGTTAAATCCCTAGAGGAAGAACATCACTAACATAATATCTAATGCGGAAGATAACACAAAGGGAAAAAAATCGATATAAATAAATCAAACAAAAAAATTTTGATTTGTCATTATACATAAAATTAAAAGACTAACCACAAACTGAAGACAACATTTTCAAAATACATAACAGAGGCATCAGTTTAAATATGGTGAATTGACCACACATATTTATCTCCTTCCTGAAACCCATTTTTTAATAGTACTTATGGAGCACGATTATACTTTTTATAAACCCATAAAGACAAAGAGAACTAGAGAAGAAACAATGACAGATGAGAAATGTCAATGAAATTCGAAAGACAAAAAGTTTATGGAGGGTTGGCCACAAACAGAAGGCTTGATGTGGAGGAGGACAACTCCAAGACACAGGCTGCTTGTCTCACAGAGCTCTGGAAAGACCAAGATACCACACCAGGGGTGAGGCTTGGAGCTGAGAATAGGATGAATGGGTTAAAGTCAAGGTCACTGCAGCCATCCCACCAGTGACGTTTCCAGGTTCTGGATTTTGCTGATGGATTTTCCCCATTGAGCGTCAGCCCTCCTGGTTTGCTGAGGATTGAGAGGGTTGGGCACAGAAGGAAGACTTTCTGTGCTAAAACCAGGATGATTGTTTAGCCCCTGTCCTCTGTATTTCTTTATGGTGAGAGTCAGGAACAGAGGCTGATCAGATTCATGTTTGCTTTTATGGAAAGACTTCCATATATGGTGCTGGGTTCTTTCACCAGAAGATACATAATGTTTGGTTGTGTGTGTTGTTAATGATGTTGGCAGCCACTGATGCTCAATACCAAGATTCATTAATTTTTAAATATTACTGTGTTGTAATTCTACAGTTCTGTCTTTATTAGGTAAAATATTTCTACAGAGAAAAACTTCCCCCATCCACTATTTGATTCTTTCCTTTTATTGACCACTTTTCCAAATAGTGTGCAGGTTCCCCAGTGTTCTCTAATGCTAACCAATTAGAGATATTTTATAAGTTTATGAGCTCATGATTTCAAAAATATTTTATGTGTCTCAATCCATTGCAGTTACTTTCCTCTTTGATTCTTGGTTTGTCCCATCTTTGGCTCTCAAGGCCTTTCTTCTTGTTGATGGTCTCCAGAATCCCTTTGACTGGATACCTTCAGTCATTCATCCTTTTCTTTGCTGTCTTTATGACCATTTGTTTCAGGTCAGAAATCAGCCCTTTCTCTAGGCAGCCTTGGTTGCTTTTAATGGGAAATGCTATTATAAGACTAATCTGTCTGTTAGAGGTACTCATTGCTACTGGATTGAACATAATTTATGGGCCTTTTCAGGAGACAGGACTAGGATTCTTTTTCTACAAAAAAAGATAAGAGAAATGATGAATTTAAAGTGATATTTTCAATTCTAATTCAGGACAGAGTTTTTGCTTAACATCTTCAATCTTACATCTGCATGACCTCTCTCCCATGATGAGAATCCTGATTTAACATATATTATGATAATTTTTTTTACTTTAGACATAAAAAGACTGTAACAGCTTAAGAGAGGAAAAATAAGTCCTTACAAGAATTTGGAATCAAAATCATATAGACTAATAGTCACACTGGAAGCTAGAAAACTATAGAACAATGACTTTGAACTCCTGAAGAAAAAGTATTCTGAACAAGTATTCTATAACAGTTAAATTATAAGCAAATGTAAATGTAGAATAAGGATATTGTCAGACATGCAAAGACTGAAATATTTTTGCTTCATATGCCATTTCTCAGGAAGATACTGGGAGATGTGTTTTAGCTAAATGAAGGAGTAAACTGAGTAAACTAAGAATCCAGGAAACAGGAAATCTTTCCAACACAAGAAAGAGGAAAAGGAAAGCTCTAGATTAACTAAACCAGATTAGAGCAGTAGAATAAGGGCTGCAGGAAGGAAATATCCAGGGAAAACATATTTAGCTTCAAGATCAACAGATGTATTTTAGCATTGGATAATAATATTGATAGATATTTGTCATATTTTTAAACAGATTTATTAAAGGATTTAGAATACAATTGAATAAACAAAATGAAGCAAGTATTAATTTCATAAAAAATGTAAATGTACCCTTAAGGAAACATAATTACAGAATCTTATTTGGCTTAATAGTGAGGAAAATTATCTATGTAATAATGTAAACACTGACTTTCTTTTTAATAAATTTTTTACTTGGTAATAGTTTTAGATTTACAGAAAAGTGGCATAGAGGGTACAGTGTTCCCACTGTCTCTTCACTCAGATTCTCCTTGTGTTAACATCATACCAAATCATGGTATATTTGTCAATACTATGTTAAACTACAGACTGTATTTGAATTTCACCAATATTCCCATTAATGGCCTTTTTCTGTTCCAGGATCCAATCCAGGATAGCACATTGCATTCAGAAACACTGACGTCTGATTTAACAAAAAAAATAAGCTTTTACCACAATAGACGATTGAAGGAGGACAAGTTGGAAAGGAGGAGAGGGAGAAAAGAGAGCAAAATTCTCATCTTCCATGATAGTATACCATAGCCAATTCCATCTAGAACTTAGAAGTCAAAAAATGGCTTGAGCAATACCCTAAACCAACTAGAACTATCAGACATATATAGAACACTTTACACAACAGCAACAGAATACACATTCTTCTTGAGTCCACAGGGATCATTCTCCAAGATAGACTATATGTTAGATCAGAAAACAAGTCTCAATAAATTTTAAAACATTGATATACAATGTATCTTCTCTGACCACAATGGAATAAAACTAGATATCAGTAATAGAGAAAGAAATGGAAAAAGTCACAAATATGTGGAAATTAAACAATTTACTCTTAAGCAATGGGTCAAAAAAACAAATCACAAGAGAAATTAAGAAATATGTTAATTCATATAATTCATATAATTCAGTCCAATGAAAATGACAGGACAACATACCAAAACTTAGGGGACGCAGCAAAGGCAATGATGAGAGGGAAATATATAGCTCTAAATGCTTACATTAAAAGGAAGACAGATCTCAAATCAGAGACCTAACTCTAAAACCAGAGCATCTAGAAAAAGAAGAGTGAACTAAACCCAAAGCAAGCAGAAGGAAGGAAATAACAAGTTTAGTGCAGAAATAAATGAAATAGAAAAAAAAATCAATAAAACAAAAATTTGGTACTTTGAAAGGATCAATAAAGTTGACAAACCTGTAGTTAAACTAAAAAAGAAAGAAAAATCAGAAGTGAAAAGGAAGACATTACTACTCCACAAAAACAAAAAGAAAATAAGAGGATACTATAAACAACTGTATGGCAACAAATTAGATAACCTACATGAAATGGAAAAATCCTTAGAAAGACACAAACTGCTTACCTTCACTCAAGAAGAAATAGAAAATCTCAACAAACCAATAACTAGTAAAGAGACTGAATCAATAGTCAAACACCTCCCAACAAAGAAAAGCCTAGGACCATGTGGCTTCACTGGTGAAATGTTACCAAACATTCCAAGGAGAATTAACACCAATTCTGCTCACTCTTCCAAAAAACTGAAGTGGAGGGAACACACCCTAACTCATTCTACGAGGCCAACATCAGTCTCATACCAGAGCCAGATAAAAGATTCCATAAGAAAAGAAAATTACAGACCAATATCTCTTATGAACATAGATGCAAAAATCCTCAACAAAATACTAGCAAACTGAATCCAACAGCACATTAAAAGAATTATGCACCATGATAAAGTGGCATTTATCCCAGGTACACAAGGATGGTTCAACATAAAATCAGTGAATATATACACCATATTAACAGAACAAAGGAAAAAAACACATGATCATCTCAACTGATGCAGAAAAGGCATTTGACAAAATCCAGCCCCCTTCTTGATTAAAAAAGGCTTGGGAAAATAGGAATAGAAGGGAAACTCAACAAGATAAAAGGCATATATGAAAAACCCACAGCTAACATCATACTTAATGGTGAAATACTAAATGCTTTCCCTCTAAGATTAGGAGCAAGACAAGGATGCCCACTGTCACCAGTGTTATTCAGCACTGTACTGGAACTTCTAGCCTGAGCAATTGGACAAGAAAAAGAAATAAAAAGCATCTGAATTGGAAAGGAAGAAGTAAAACTTTCCCTATTTGCAGATGACATGACAGAAAATCCTGAAAAATCCACAACAAAGCAAATGGAGCTAATAAATGAATTCAGCAAAGTTGTGGGATTCAAGATCAACACCCCAAAATCAGTTATGTTTCTATATCTTAGTAAGGGATAATCTGAAGAAGAAATGAAAAAGTAATTCCATTTACAACAGTAACTAAAATAATCCAATATCTAGGAATAAATCTAACCTAGAATATAAAGGACTTGTAAACAGAAAACAACAAAGCATTGCTAAAAGAAATCAAAGAAGACCTAAATGAATGAAAGGACATTCCATGTTCATGAACTGAAAGAATAAATATTGTTAAGAAGTCAGTACTACCCAAAGGGATTCACCAATTCAATGCAATCACAGTCAAAATTCCAACAGCCTTCTTTTTTTAAATAAGTTTATTTCAAATTCAAAAATATAAAATAACAGGAAAAGGCAGCTCAACAAGTTATGGGAGCATTACTCCCAAAAAACTCTGTCCAGTTACTTTTATCTGATCTAATTTCAACTACCAACTCAGCTGTTCCTCTAGTGTTCAGGAAAATACACAGATGAACACAGATTAATTAAATTACATAGTCAAGGTCTCCTTATTAATGAAAAAAAAGAAGAGAAAAAAATGCTTAATCATATCCACATCTCACAAAACAAAACCTTTTTTTACCTTTTCTTTACCTGTAGCATTAATACAGTACCAACTTTGCTCTTGCTACAAAAACATTACAATGTTGTTGTTAAATATAGTCTATAAATTACATTAGTTATGTTTTGCCCTTATATCACCACATTCTCAACAGCCTTCTTTACAGAAATTGAAAAGCCATCCAACAAATTTATATAGAAAGGTAAGGGGCCCTGAATAGCCAAAGCTATCTTGAAAAAGAATGTAGTTTGAGGACTTCCATCTCCCAATCTTAAAACTTATTACAAAGCCACAGTAATCAAAACAGCATGATACTGGCACAATGACAGATATATAGACCAATGGAACTGAATTAAGAGTTCAGAAATCAACCCTCATATATAGTCAACTGATTTTTTTTTATAAAAGTACCAGGTTCACTCAGCTGGGAAAGAATAATCTTTTCAACAAACGACACTGGGGAAAGTAGATGTCTGTATGCAAAACAATGAAG
>JAQZBX010013815.1:0-26395 GCA_029593785.1 Cabassous unicinctus
GTCCCGCTGCATCAGCCCACCGCGCCGCGCGGGCTGGCCTGCCCTTACAAGGAGGCCCCAGGAAGCGAACCCGGGGCCTCCCACGTGGTAAACAGGGGCTCTATCGTTTGAGCCACACCTGCTTCCTGCTGTGAGGTCTTGCTGCATCAGCCCACCGGGCCGCGCGGGCCGGCCGGCCTGCCCTCACAAGGAGGCCCCGGGAAGCGAACCCGGGGCCTCCCATATGGTAAACGGGAGCTCTATCCATTGAGCCACACCCGCTTCCCTAAAATCAGTTTAAGTTGTAAGGGGTTTATTTTCTCATCTAACAAGAGCAAGCAGTCTTAGAATCAAATGGTTCCAGGGATGAAGAATTTGGTGATGCAATGATATCACCACAGACCTAAGGTTCCTTCCATTCCTTTTCTCTGCCATACCTGGTCTGTCAGCATAGTCTCCCTTCATAATTATGTAATGGCTTACATTACCATAATGACCATATGACCAAGAGGTTGACAGGTGCCTCTTTTCTCTTAATAAGGAAAACTTTCTAAGAAATTGGCCAGAAAAATTCCTTTCAAAGACCAGATTTGGTTCACATGCCCATTTACTGTAGAGCAGAAAAGACTATCATGTTGATTTAGACCAGTCAAGATTCAGTCCCTGATACAATGGGGCAGGTTCCTCTGCTGTTGGGAAACAGGTTCAGAGACATGAAGTAACATGCCCAAATTTATACAGCTAGAGTGTGACAGAGAAAAGAATGGAACCCAGAGCTGCCTGACTCCAAAACCAGTGATCTCAACTACTACATAAATCTACCTCCCATTCTTGCTTTCCATTCTCTCTCTCCCCTCCCCAGTCCTTTCCTCTCCACAGTACTACTTGCCAAATACCTAGCCTGCGTGCCTAAGTCGCTTTGGCTGGTGATTGCAGGATCGTCTTCTTGCCAGGTCAGTGCTAGCAATCAATCCCCATCTCCTGGGCATGAGAACCAGCCGATTAGAGCTGTAAGTAGATGTTTAACAACATGGAGGCAGCCAGAGCGTCTGTCAGCAATTTTTTTCCCTGGTGGCTGGGCATTAGAAAATATGCTGAGAGAGGCACCACCGTTCTGCTGCTGCTGGGAGGAGGGAATCTCAGAGCAGATGATTTGAGAAAAGAGAATGACAGGATGTCAAAGATGAAGGGACCCTTAGACATGGTCTAGTCCAGCTCCATCATTGTACTGATGGGAAAACGGGGACCCAGACAAAAGAAGGAACTGCTTAAAGTCAAAGAAAATCACTGTTGGATTTAGGACTAGAGCTTGGATTTATGTGATATTTCCAAGGCATTTCAAAACCTAATCCTTTATACCATACCTTATATTTCCCACCCATGAAATCAGTTTCTTATTGACATAACACCTGAAAAAGCAAAGGCATTTCAGATTCTATTGTCCAGTCCCGTTAGATGTCTCTTGGCCATCTCTTGAGAGAAATGGTCAATAACATATATATGCATGGGTTAATTGTGCCAGGCAAAGCCCTGCCAGGCTTCTAGTTACAGACAGGGCAGCCCCCTGTACCAAATCACCTCTCCTCTCCAACTTCCTTCTTCCTTTCCAGCTATGTTAGGCTTGGTGGATTGATCATTCAGAACAAGTCCTGGTGGACTGGAAAGATCTAAAGCAATGTGAACCTTGGAGCTACAATGTCTAAAAGAGAATTTTCTTAGCTTGAAGAGATCAAGCTAATCAGCAAATCAGAGCTGAAGGATTCTTTGTGACATTATGAGATGGCTTGAGATCCCCCCATTTCTAATAACTTATATGTGGGTTTGGATAAGTCATAAGAATTTAAACAGTATTTATTGAATGCCAATGAGAATGATGATAGTACAGCTGCTGTTTGTTGAGCTTTATACTATGCCAAACACCATGCCAGGTCCTTTACACACTTTTTTTTTTTCTTTTAGTCCTCAAAGTACATGATACTTTTAATATTTATTTGTTTATTGTAAAAATCCCAAGATTAGAAAGGCTGCCCTCTGGTGGGAGAGAAACTTTTGTTCACTGCCATATCCCAGAACAGTGTATACCACAGAATAGATGTTCATAGTAGTTAATATATACAAAATAAATGAAGTGACAATAGACTGATGAGGTAGATGTGCTTGTTCTTCATTTTACAGATATGGTAGCTGTGGCTTAGAGAGGCTAATTTGTCCAAATTAACTATATCAGTTATCTTTGACTGCAAGTAACAGAAAACCACAAAAAATGGGGGTGGGATATATATTTTTTCAAACGAATTCAGGTAGTATTGTTGATACTGATTCAGCTTCAGTGATGCCATTCAGAACCCAGGTTCTTTCCATCATTTCGCTCTACCTCTGCCATCCTCATTGTGTGTTGGCTTTTCTTCTTTATGCTAGTATCCTCCTGTTTACATGATGGCTGTGGTCTGAAGTGCTTGTTTCAGGCAGCAAGTCCATGTTCAAGGAAGATGCAATTGAATGGGGTCAGCACTAGCCACATGTGCCCCTTTTATCAAAAAAAGGAAAAATAAAAGTCTTCCCAGAAGTCCTTGACTGACTTCCACTTAAATCTCATTGGCCAGAGTTGTGTCACATGATTAGTCTAAGCTACAAGGGAGGCTGAGAAAAATGAGTATTTAGCCTTCTCTGACTCTAGGTAGGAGACAGGCAAGGGAGATGGAGATTAGCAATAGGTATATGTTAGCCAACAAATGTGTCTGCTATAGTCACTCAGAGAGTAATAGTGGAGCCGGATTGGAACACAGGTTTACTTACTTCCAAAGTCTGTGTTCTTATAGACCAAGAGTTAGTGGATAAGACTTATACTTCTAATTTTTTCTCAAAACAAAATGATCAGATTGGGAATGTCTTGCTCTTTTTTTTCCCCTTTGGTTCTTTTTTAAATTTTTCTTTCTTTTTTGGTAATATCTTGCTCTGATCTGAGTCTTAGTTTCTTTATCTGAAAAATGAGGGAATGGGTTAAATGAAGTGTGTGTTCTCTGACAGCTATAAGGTTGTATGATTTCACATCTCAGTCTGGGTGATGGCCACTTTTAAAAGTCTTATTCAAAACCTAATCAAAATCACTATCTCAGTGGAGTGATATATTTCCCAGGATTCAAATACATAAAATGAAATTGATTTTTTAGAGTTTGTTTTCAGAGATTGTGGTGTGTTTGTTTATGTGTGTCCCTTTGAGATATCTGATCCAGTTTTAGGTGGTGAATGAAGATTGATTTTTGTCCCTTGTGATCTTTAAAGCCCAAATGTTGTTGGGACTCCTGCTTCAGTATTCCTTCTTTCCTGCTCTCCTTTTAGTACTTCTCTAACAGCCTAGTTGGTAGAATGTGTATGTTCCAGAGTTTGATTTTCTACTGTATCTTGCTACCAGTAATTCCTCTCGTAGAGCTGAGAGCCAAGGGACCTGAATTCTGGTGTTATATCTCAACTAATCAAGATATAATTTAACTAATTAGTCCTTGTGACAATTTGATATTATTCATGAATTCCAAAAACGATATTAAATTATGTTTGTAAGCTGGCCTGTTCCTCTGAGCATGATCACCCTTTGATTGTATTAGATTCAGCTGAGATGTATTTGATTAAATTATGTTAAGATTAGGGCTTTGATCCGACCATGTCATTAGGGCATGCAGGGGTGAGTCCCCACCCTCTTGGTGGGGATAAAACAGACTCTCACACAGTAGATACACCGAGAAGCAGATATGTGACACAGCAGAGGCCCCTGGAAGAAAGATGAGCCTGATAGTCTACAGCTGACCTTGTGAAGAGTACAGAGCAGCTGAGCCTGGAAAGAAATGAGCCCCGGGGAGAGAGACGAACACTGTGCCAGCCTACAGCTGAGTACAGAAGAAGCTGGGACCATGGAACCATAAGAGGAAGAAGGAAGGTTGAACCCTCACAGACATCGCCTGCTATCTTGCTTCAACACATGACAAATGACTTTGGGTGAGCAAATACCTCTTATGGCACCTTGAATTGGACTGTTTAGGGCCTTGTGACTGTAAGCTTCTACCCCAAATAAATACCCTTAATAAAATACAACAGAGTTCTGGTTCTTTGCATCAGCACCCCTTTTGCCTGACTAATACAGTCCTTGTACCTCTCTAGCTCTCTGTTTCCTCATCTGTAAGATGACTGGATTAGAAAAGATGGTTTATGCCTTTTAGGGCCCTCCACCCCATCCTTGATAGGTGAATGTAAAGATTAAAAGAGGAAATAGAAAATAGCAAATTAATATATAGAATCATAATATCTAATATTTTAATAATCATATTTTACTTAAAATTCCAGGTCAAAATTTTTCCCCCTGAAAATAGACCTTTCAGGTGGATCTAGTAAATGCAAGTCAATGTACTGCTAACTTTAGCAAAACTTAATACCAAGTGATGTGGAAAGAGCATTGGATGTAGATACAGACCTGCGTGGGTTTATATCTCAACCTGTCATGTAAAAGCTTTGTGACCTGGGTCATGTTGTTTATCTCCATGGTCTTCACTTTCTTTTCTGCAAAATTAGGAATAAACATATAGAAATCACAAAGTTGTGGTCAGGATAAAATAATTACATTTATGAAAAGTGCTCAGCACAATGGTTGAGTCTCTTTTCTTGGTATAAATTTTCCTTTCTGGTGGTAGAGTCACTCTTGACTGGACTGGACATAACTCACTATGTATTCTCCTTTCCTATATTGGCCATTTAATGTTTTGTTGTTTTGTATGTAGAGAAATGAGTGTAACTTTAGCAATCAGGACCCCTAAGTTCTGTTTTGTCCTGTTCTCTTTTGCTTATGTGGCTTGGAACCTTGGGAACCTCATTTAATTTCTCTAGTCTTCAGTTTGCACATCTGTAAAATGTTAATGTACATTTCAGAGGGTTTTTATTAGTACCAAATGAAATGATGTGTTTGAATGTGCTTGGCAATCTCCAGAGTGTTATGAAAATATAAGAGAGCACTTCTGTTATTTGTTCATCTAGATATCTTTAATGTGGCCTCCTCTTACCTAATACAATCCTTTCTTAACTTCAAGGTCAAAGTCATCCCATCTATTATAGAAAGACTTCCTTCTGCACTAACTCTCCCCAATCTCCCCAATCTCTAAATTTTCACATCCCTCTCTCATTGCTTGGACTACTCAACTGGCACTTAGTATAGCTGCCATATAGTGTTATTTCCCTATGTTTATAAATCATTTCTTCCTGACTTGATATTGGTAATGACTTTTGCATGCCGAACACATCATTCTGAATCTTTTATAGCCATTAGCTGTGCACCACTCTTATGGGACAGTTAAAAAATACATGTTGGTTGATTGGTTTTCTACGTTATTTATTTATTGTTCAGGCTTACTGATTTTCATTTAGGAACAGCTTATTTTTATTTAAAATTTATTTAATTATTTGTTTGGGGCATATATAATGCATGCCCATGGCTTAAATTTCAAAAGATCCAAAGGAGTGAAACTTCTCTGTGAAATCTGTCTCCCTTTCCAACTCTGTTCTCTGATTCCCTTCCCCAGAGGCAATCACTCCTACCAGTTCCTAAATGGTCTTATCGAAGGCTGGTCTACTTATACCTTTTTCCTTATAATGGTAGGTCTCTCCCATGCACCTTGCCTTTATTTAATGTATTGTGGATAAATTAGTTTAGATATAGATCTGATTTTTAAAAAATATACTTAGATTACATAAATGTCACATAAAAAATATAGGGATTCCCATATGCCCCGCTCCCCATACCTCCTACATTTTCCCACATAAACAACATCATTCATTAGTGTGGTACATTCATTGCAATTGATAAACACATTTTGGGGCATTGCCACTGAGCATGAATTATAGTTTACAATGTAGTTTACACTCTTTCCTACACAATTCTGTAGGCTATGGGAAGATATACAATGGCCTATATCTGTTGTTGCAATGTCATTCAGGACGATTCCCAAGTCCTGAAAATACCCCGTATTACACCTGTTTTTCCCTCTCCTTGCCTTCAGAGACTCCAGTGGCCACTGCCTCCACATCAGTGTAGTAATTTCTTCCATTGCTAGAATCACAATAAGTCTATAGTGAATACAAGTAAGCCCACTCTAGTCCATAGTTCATTCCCCAATCCTGAGGATTCTGGGATGATGATGTCCACTCCACCTCTAATTGAGGGGGCGCTTCTAGAGCTGATATTTTACTTATCATTATAAAAAGAGTGGCACTCCTGTTTTAAGTATTTTATAGCTTAATTAAAAATAACTTTTTAATTGAAATTTTACTGAGATAATTGTAGATTTATGTGCAGTTGTAAGAAATAACACAAAGACATCCTGCGTACCCTTTATCTAATTTCCCCCAGTGATAGCATTTTATGAAACTATAGTACAAGAGCACAAGTAGAATATTGACATCGATACAATCTACCGATCTTATTTAGATTTCCTCAGTTTTACTTGTATACATTTGTGTGTATGTGAGACTGTGTGTGTATTTAGTTCTTTGCAAGTTCATTACATGTGTAGGTTTGTGTTTCCACCACCACAGTCAAGCTACTGAACATTTCCATCATCACAAGGATCCCTTGTGTTGCACTTTTATAGCTGCACCCACCTTCCTTCCTCTTCTCTGCTGTCTCTGACCCCTGTCAACCACTAAACTGTTCTCCATGTCTAAATTTTCATCATTTAAGAATATTATATAAATGTCATAATAAAGTATGTTAACTTTTGAAATTGGCTTTTTTTTTTTCACTTAGCACAATTCCCTGGAGACTTAGCCAAGTTACATGTATCAGTATTTTTAAATTTTTGAATATGTTTATATGTTTCACAGTTTGTTTTACCATTCATCTGTTGAAGGACATCTAGACTGTTCAATTTTGGGCTATTATGAATAAAGCTGGCATGGATATTGAGCTACAGGTTTTTGTGTGAATGTAAGTTTTCAGTTTTCTGAGAAGAATTCCCAAATGTGCAATGACTGGTTGGTATGGTAGTTGCTTGTTTCATTTTATAAGAAACCTACCAAACTCTTTCCACAGTGGCTGTTCCATTTTACATTTCCCATGAGCAGTGTATGCCTGGTCCAGTATCTCTGGAAATCCTTGTATGCATTTGGTGGTGTCACCACTTTTTATTTTAGCTTTCTGTTAGGTGTGTAATGATATCCCATTGTGATTTTGATTTGCATTTCCTTGATAGGTAATGATATTGAACATCTTTTCAGGTGCCTTCATCATCTGTATATCCTCTCTGGGGAAATGTCTGCTCATGTCTTTTGCCTATTTTCGAATTGGATTTTATTTTTCACTATTGAATTTTTAGAGTCCTTTATATATTTTAAATATTAGTCCTTTTACAATTATGTGGCTTGCACATATTTTCTCCCAGTCTGGACTTGTTTTTTTCTTTCTTTTCATATGAGCTTTTGCAGAGCAAGAGTTTTAAAGTTTTACGAGGTTCAACTTGTCAATGTTTCCTTTTATGAGCCATATTTTTGGAGTCAAGTGTAAGAACTCTTTGCCTAGTTCTAGATGCCTAAACTTTCCTCCTATATTTTTTCTAAAAGTTTTATAGTTTTACATTTTACATTTAAGTCCATGATCCATTTTAAGTTAATTTTTGTATATGGCATGATGTTTAGGTAGACATTTATTTATTTATTTACTTTTGCCTATGGATGTCCAATTCCTCTAGTACCATTTGTTGGAGAGACTATCCTTTCTCAATTTAATTGCTTTTATACCTTTGTTAAAAAGCAGTTGACATATTTAGGTGGGTCAATTTCTGGGCTTTCTATTCTGTTCCATTCATCTATGTGCCTATCCCTCCACCAATTCCATACTGTATCAATTACTGTAACATATAATAAATATCAAAATTGGGTAAACTGATTCCTTTATTCTTCTTTGTCAAGATTGTTTTAGTAGTTAGTACTGTGTGTTTCCTTTTGAATTTCAGAATAAGCTTGTCTATGTCTACAAAATCACTGCTGGTGTTTTGGTAGGAATTGCATTGAAACTTTAGATAAACTTTGGGGGAATTGACATATCTTTGCTGCATTGAATATTTACTATGAACATGGTATGATCACCATTTATTTAGATCTTCTTTGATTTTTTTCATCAGCATTGTGTAATTGTCAGCATTCAGATACTCCATATGCTTTGTTAAGCCTAAGTCTTTCATTTTCTTTGGAGTAATTACAATTTAAAAAAAAATTTTTAGTTCCCACATATTCATTGTTAGTATAAAGAAATATGATTGATTTTCATGTTTTGATTTTATATCTTGTGACCTTGTTGAAGTCATTTATTATTGATGAAGGTTCTAGTACTTAAAAAAAATAGATTCATTTTTATTTTCTACTTAAACAATCATGTAATCTGCAGAGAGGGGTAATTTTATTTCTTCCTTTCTAATATGATTTTCTTTTATTTCTTTTTCTTGTCTTATTGCAGTGGCTAGAACATCAAGTAATATTTTGAATAAAAGTTGAATAAGACTGGTGAGAACAGACATCATGTCTTGTTCTTAATCTTATGGGGGAAAATTAAATTCTTCACTTTTAAGTATGATGTTAGCAAAAACAACATCATTTTTAAAAACTATTGAATAGTATTCCACTGTAAAGTTGTATCATAATTTAATTCTCCAGTTCTTTATCAGTGGATTTTTATTCCTTTCAAGTTTTTGCATGACAATATTCCTAAGAACATTCTTATATATATGCCATTTCTCACATGTTCATAAGTGTTTGGGTAGGATAAATTCCTACCTGGACCTCTTCTCTGGTCTATCTAGATCTACTTCCTAGATAATCTTACTTGGTTTTATGGCTTTAAATACCATACAATGATAACTCCCAAATGTGTATTCCCAGTCTGACCTCTGCCCCAAATTCAGGTCCATGTATTTGTCCACTTAATATCTCCATTTGGATACCTAAAAGGCTTCACAAAATCAACAAATCTAAGACCAAACTCCTAATTTGCCTGTATCCATCCCTCAAAAATTGCTGTTTCCAAATCTTTCCTGTCTTAGTAAATGGCAATTCCACTCTTCCAGTGGCTCAAGTAAAAAAATCTTGCAGTTATCCTTGCCTACTCTCTTTCTCTTATACTCCACATCCAAACTATCGGCAAATTTAATCGGCAAATCCTGTCTATGACTACCTCTCCCCACACTGTGGCTACCACTCTGGTTCAGCTGGCCCAGGCCACATCATATCTTCCTGGGATTATTTCATTGGTCTCCTAACTAGTCTCCCTGCTTCTGCCTTGTTACCTTATAATCTAGTCTTCATACAGAGGCCACAGTGGTCCTTTAAAACATTGCACCATGCACTCCTCTGCTCAAAACTTTCCAGTGGCTTCCCATCACTCTCAGAGTAAAAATCAAGGTCCTTAGTTTGGTCTAGAAGACCCTGTATAATCTGACTCTTCTGTAATGTTTGTAATGTGGATCCTGGCACATCTCTGAGTTCTCCTGCCTTGCTAACTTTGCTTTGATCATGTTGGCCTCACTCTTTCTTAGAGCATATACTTCCCCTATACCTTCAACAATCTCCCCAGATATCCATATAGTTCACTCCTTCATGCATTTCAGGCATCTGTTCAGTTTTCTCTTGATCAGGAGGGCCTTCTGTGACTTTATTCACCCCATTCTGGAACTTTCCATTCCCTTTATCCTGATTTATTTATCTGCATGTCATTTATCATCAGTAGAAATGTTATTTATTTATTTATTGTATGTCTTTTACCCAAGGGAAAATCATCATGAGGGAAGAGATTTTATTTTCTTCACTGTTGTATCTCCAGCACCTCCAACAGTGCACAATAAATATTTGTTGAATAAATTAATGAATGAACTGCTGGGTCAAATGGTATATACATTTAAAATTTGACAAATATTGGCAAGTTGCTGTATACAGAGGGAGTACTAGCAATATGTGGGGGTTTTACTCCTACTAATAATATATGAGAGTTCATTGCTTTTTGTGCACAAACCATTAAGAATTTACCTCAACTCAGTTTTGTGCTTCAACTCCCAGAGGCAGAAGATGGATTCAACCTCCACACCAAGGGCTCTGATACATTTACCAGGTCTCCAGAACAAATTTCAGGAACATTCCATATAGTTCTGGTTTTTTTAACAATAAAAAAATAACTTAAATAAGTGGGCTCTCAGGTTTGTTTTCATATAATTTCACAGATAAGAAGAATCTGGCAAAGCGCTCATAACTTCTGTGTCTTATTTACATTGAAATGTCAATAAAAATAATCTTTTCTTTGCGTTAGGCTTTCTCTCAAACCCCAACACAGAGAGGAAAACCATCTTCCTGGGATACTTTTTTGTTCTTTAGGAAGGGTTCAGCAGTTCTGTTCTTTCCTCAGCAAAGAGCCTCCTTCTAGCTCTGTCAACCATTGTAGATATCTTGGTAAGCATGGAAGTAGGGACAGAAGGTGTGAAGATTAGACCATCCCAGGAACTAGTCCAGAGAATGTGCTCTTGTTGCTTGCTGACTATTATATTCTCAGTGCTGGACATCTAGTAGCTGCTAAGAAAATAGTTCTTGAGTGTTGATTTATAATCGTGTTGTTGATGCTCCTGCTGTAACTGTCCTGTATATTAGTATCTTACTTTAAGATCCACAGAGTGGTCTGTGTGATTCCCAAATAGCACCCATCTCTTAAGCAGAGAGCAACAGAGCAGAGGATGAAGGCGAGAGTTTAGTCATGGCCATGATTCCCAAAGTAAGTAACTTGAAATATTTAATATGTTAAACAGGTTTCTTAGCAGCAGGGGTTTTCTTAAAGCTTCTTCAGAAACTCTAGCTGTGAATGTGCTCTGTGAACACCTAAGAGGGGAATAAAATCAGTGCTGTTTGCCAGTTTATTTGAACCAGTCTTTTATTCTCTAAAGCATATCATGGGTCTAGGGTTCTGGGGGACAGGATTTCGGAAAGGTTGGCCTAGGGCCTTTCTGTCTAGGTTAAGCACTTGGCAATAGGTGATCCCTTATTTGAGGCCTGATTCTTTACTATCGTTTTATCCTGTAAGAGAAAATTGATACTTTGCTTTGATTTTTCAGGACAAAGAGCAAAGGATCATTCCTAAAAGACCCATGATTTATTTAAGATGTTTAAAGCAATGAAACATCTCCAGAAAATCTGAATTATTTGGTTCTATGGGTTGTTTGATCTTCTAATTAGCTGTCCTTCTTAATTCATTTTTCACCGGTTAGCACAGCTATCCAAGATGCATGTTTGGCAGAACCTGTTCAGGTGAGATCAGCAGAAAAAGGAAGGAGCTGGAAGCAGCTAATGAAATTCTGAGATAATCATTCATTTTCTTGTCACCCAACTTTCTTGTTCCGGGTGCTGACACCAGGAGAATAATAAAAGTCAACTCAAACGTGGTGCTGCCACTGAGGAGAGAGAAGACTGGGAGCAGTGAATGGACAAGAGGTAGAAATATTCTGAGGGTGAGGGCTTATTTTCCAAGGAATAAATCATGGATAGCTTCATGGAGGAGGTGGCTATTCATTTGAAATTTCCATTTGGGATGAGTTTAAATTGAACTATTGATTGGGGCAATTTGACTATTAAAATTTTAAATGTGCATACCCAACTTTATGATTCCATAGAATTTCATAGTAATTCTATTTCTAGGGATTTAGTACATCCAAGCACTCACACAAGAATGAAAACACATATTTATTCATAGTGAATTATGCTATATCAAAACAATGGAATACTTTGTCGATAATAAGAATGTTAGCTCTGTATGTACTAATATGAAAATATGTCCACCATGCTTTCCAAGTAAAAAATAAAGTCATAGTATATTTTGTGCAGATACCACTTTAAAAAGCACACACACAAAGTTAAACACCTAAATAGTAGTTTATAGTATAGACTATAGACTAGAATATAGATTTAGCATATATAGACTAAGCTGCTAATAGTTGTTATCTCAGGGAGATGGGAAAATGGGGGAAAAATTTCATGCTCTATATTATATTTTGTAATAGTCATTTAAAAAAAAATAGGCCCACATTACCTTTATAGATAGAAAATGATAAAGATTTTAAAAATACAGTTTATAGTTTTTATGACAGATTCTCTAAGTCCTCAAGAGACTGAATGCACGAAAATCCCAAAATACAAAGGAAATTTGTAATTTCCCCTTCTTTTTGTCTTTCTCTTTTCCCACTTCATTTAGTCCTCACCTCACCTTCTAGAATCTTCATTTCCTCCTAATCTGCATTCTCTCCTGGATATTCTTTGTCTCCACTGACTCTCTTCAGCCCCTAGAATCCAGCCAATTATTCTGGATTCTAGAATAATTGAATCCAGTCTGACGACTGAGTTTGATTTCCCTGTATCTTTCTAATATAAATGCGTCCCCACAGACTACTCTCAGGTTTCAAATATTTTTCTCCAGTGTAATGGTCCCCATAGGTTACTTTATGGGTGAAGAGAAGGGAAATGATCTTTGGCATATTATGCTTTCCAAATGCATCTACTTTGTGAAAATCTCAACTTTCTTCCCTTCTGTAAAATGATAGGATTAAATTAAATGATCACAAGCTAATATTCTATGGTTATTTAAGAGGATGAATTTATTTGCTACTTTAAGATTTCTATTTTCTATCACTCTTATTGGCTTGAGGAAGGAAATCTTTTTATCATATTTAGTATAAATGCCCTGACAGTGAGGCACCGTTGGAAGTCAGGGAATTCCAAGTCTTGACTTTGCCACTACCTTATTTTTTGGCCTTGGGGAATTCACTTTATTTCCTTGGGTGTCAGTTTTCTCAGCTTAACAATGGGAGTGTCTATTTCTCTTCTTCCTCATTCTTAGGAGAACTTCAGGGTGGTATTGAATGTGGATGTTGACCTGGCTTTCATTCCAAGGGTGTGATAAGAATCAGATAGGTAAACAGATATGAAAATGCTTTTTATCAGTGTAGGTCAGAGTTTCTCAAGTTTGGCACTATTGACATTTTGGGCTGGATAATCTTTGTTGGAGGCTGCCCTTTATATTGTAGGGTGTTTGGCATTATCCCTTTCCTCTACCTACTAGATGCCGGCACCAACTCCCTACAATTGTGACAACTGAAAATATCTCTGAATTTTCTGATATATCTAGGAAAATATCCCCTACAGTGAAACATCTCCCTCAATTGAGACTGCTATAGAGTCATATATAGACTTCAGGCATTGCTAATTATGTAACTACTTTGCGAGGCAACACATAAAAAGAAGAAAAAGTCACATAAACGGAATTCTAGAGAGTGCCAGAGATGACTCCAGTGAGGAGCAGAAGATAATACATGAGTGAAGAGAGTGTCAAATGCAGTATCATTTCTGGGCAGTCATATTTCCTATAGGAACAATCTGTACCCTAAAGAAAGATGGAGAAATCAATCTTGTCAAAGAACCTTTTCCCCAAGAAAGGAGGGGTTTATACTTCTTGCCAACTTCTAGCTATATATGGTGACGGGAGATGGAGCTCTCAAAGAAATATGAAGGACACATCTTTTTGACAAGGTCCGAGAAGTATGGAATTACATGGATATTAGAAAGCCGTTTAGTCAAATCTCTCATTCAGTGTGACGTTGCTCTGTGAAGTATTCTTACGTCTACTAGCCATTTGATCTTGAGCAACTTAGGCTTTCTAGGTTTTTGCTT
The DNA here is from genome assembly GCA_029593785.1 of Cabassous unicinctus. Lineage (NCBI taxonomy): Eukaryota > Metazoa > Chordata > Mammalia > Cingulata > Chlamyphoridae > Cabassous > Cabassous unicinctus. Next base: position 13,705 of record JAQZBX010013815.1, read on the forward strand.
CCTCCTTTCCTCTCTAATTCCAGAAGAAAGTCCAATTCCTTAATAGCTGTGAACAGGGCTAATCATTGAATTATACAGTGTTCCACTGTGCTTTATATACAGTGCCTCATTTAGGCTAATAGCAACCTCATATATCTTGTTATCATCCCATTTTATAGACGAGGAAACCAAGGATGTGAGAGGCCTTAAGTCTACCTCTCCCTGTCTTCAGAGCCCATGCTCTTGCCTGCCAATCTAAATGTCATTGGCTCAAAGAAGAGAATTTTAACATGGAACACAATACCCTGGGTTATTGTTAGTTGTTTATCTTTCTGGTGTCATCTGCTAAATCGTGACCAATTTGAACCCAAGGGCTATGTTGCATGCACTGTATTATTTCTCATGCCATCATTCATTAATCTTAAGAAATAAAGGGCTAACAATGGAATTTTATACACGAGGGCCCAATAGGGCAGCAAAAAGGAGAGAAAGAGCCTGAAAGAAAACACAGAAATTTCAATATTTCCAGGCAGTAAGTGACTAAAAGCTGTTCATATATTTATAAACTAGGATTAGATGGAAAATTAGAAATCATCTTTTCCCAGTGCTTTAGATTTTGAATTAAGACAATAAAAGTACAGAAAGTTTAAGTACTTGTTTATGCTCACACAGGGTTTTAGTAGCAGAGCTAGGTTAAGACTGGGCTCTGGCTTCTGATACCTTCTCCTGCCATTTTATTAGTGGGCTACAAGGTAGGGTAATGGATAAGAGTGAAGAAGCTAAGGTCATGCTACCTGGCTATGAACTATGAGATCAGAGGAAAGATACTTAACCTCTGTGACCCTCCACTTCCTTACGTGCAATAAGGAATAACAATGCTTGCTACTAGTGATAGTGAGGATTAAACAAGGTAAAGTACAGAAAGTCACATAGTAAGGACTCAACAAATGTTAGCAATTATTATTAAAGATTTTGTAAGATATTTCTAGCCATATGTTTTTGTGGTTTTTCTTATTGCTGTATATTGACTTTTAAAATTTACAAACAATAAACCTTGCTCTTTATTTAACCTATAATTCTATGTGTTTTGGCAAATGCCTACAGTCAGATTACCACTACAAAAAAGAGACTGATCAGTTCTATCACCCCCCAAACTTCCTACCTGTTGCCTCTTCTAATTAACCCCTGTGCCTACCCCCAGACCTGACAATCATTAATTTGTTTTCTCTTTCTGCATTTTTGCCTTTTTTTCAGAATGTCATTTAAATGGAATCATACAGTAGATAGCTTTTTAAATCTGTCTTCTTTCACTTAGCATAATGCATGAGACTCTTCCATGTTGTAATATGTATGAGTATTTCTTCCATTCATATTGCTGAGTAATATTCTGTTGTACATATGTATCATAGTTTGTTTTCCACTTGCCAGCAGAAGGACATTTATGTTGTGTCCAATTTGGGGCAATTATGAATAAGGCTGCTATAAACATTTGTGTAGAAGTTTTTGGGTTAGTACGTTTTCATTTCATCTAGTTAAATACTTAAGAGTGGGATTGCTGGGTCATATGATCAATATATGTTTAACTTTGTAAGAAAGCTACTAAACTCTTTTTTCCATAAGTCATCTATATTTATTACAAACCTCTCAAAGTTAAATAAAACCATATATATGTTCATATGACATAATATACTATTTATTAAATAGCCATTTCAATTATAATGAAAACATACCATTCGAGTCACATAAGAAATCAGAAAGATGGCAGAATAAAGAAAAAATATACCAACTACCTATGAAAATTTGAATGTAAATTTATAGTTGGATAAATGAATGAATATACAAATCAATGATATTTTCACATCATATTGGCTTGCCAAAGAAAGATAAATTGTCATGTAACTAGATTACAACATGTATAAGTACTGATATGGGTATAGACAGATACCATAGGAACAAATGCAAGCACTCAACTCACCAACAAATTGGCTCCAAAAGCTGAATTAGAACACCAGTTTATTATCTCAAAGGAATATTCTAAATTTTGGCTCTTGAGGCTGCCCAAAGAAACATGTTTAATCCATATGGCATAGAAGAAGGAAGACTATGGTAGCTGGTCTCCCTTCTTCTATCCTTGCCAACTCTACTCTTTCCACACACATATCCCATCCCTCACATTATTCCTCAACACAATGCTAAATTCTTTTCCAGAGTGGCTGCAACATTTTACATACCTATCTGCACTATAAAAGGACTTCAGTTTTTCTACATCTTCAGCAGCACTTGGTATGGTCAATCTTTTTAATTTTAGCAATTCTAAATAGGTGTTTCATATAATCTTATATTAATTTTATTTGAATTTCCCTAATGCCAAATAATGTTGATCATATTTTCATATGTTTGTTTGCCATCAGTATATCTTTGGTAAAGTATCTGTTTAAACCTTTGCTAACTTTTTTAAAAAATTGGGTTATTTATTTCCTTAGTATTGAATCTTGAGAATTCTTTATATATGCTGGATACAAGTCCTTTGTAAAATACATGTTGTGCAAATATTTTCTCCCAGTCTGTGGCTTCTCATTTCATTCTCTTATAGTGCCTTTTGCAGAGTAAGCATTTTGAATTTTGATGAAGTCCAGTTTACCAACATTTTCTTTTATAGATCATGCTTTGGCTGTTGTGTCTAAGACATCTTTGTCTTGCCCAAGATCACAGAGATTTTTCTCCTATATTTTCTTCTAGGAGTTTTATAATTTTAAGGATAACATTTAGATTTATGATCCATTTTGAACGAATTTCTGTAATGAGTGTGAGGTATGGGCTGAGGTTTGTTTTTGGCATATGGGTATCCAATTATTATTCTTATAATGCTAGTTACAAGATAAACAGTAGATGCTGCTTCTGTGGCTGATATATCTACACCACTTACCAGTATTTTAGGAATATTGATTATTCTTACTATCATGATTATGATTATAATTATGATTATCCATCTATCTGTCCATCCATATTTCCTTCAACAAATGTGTCTACAATATAACTGTCACTATGCTAGGTGAAGAATTATCAACATTACTGAATATGTCCTCAAACAACCCAGCCTTATTTAGAAGGGCAATTATGGAGGGGATCTAATTTATAATGATGATATTCCAGATGCAATGTCTATTTGTCAGTATGATGAGGAGTTAATCTCTTGGGTCTGAGTGAGGAAGTAACATGAAACCTGACAAAGTCAATTCTCTTAATTTCCCGGCTCACTTCAGATCCTAGGGCCAAAATAATCAGGTTATTATTTTAAAATCAATAACTTGGTTTTAATTGAGCCAAAATCATCTCCAGGGACTTTGAAAGTGTCTTATAAACAATTTTGCTGGTGGAACAAGTGCCCAGAGGCAGAAAGAGTTCTAGGAAAAGAATGTTTATGCATCACTCTTTCTCCCCCTTTATTAGCAATACATTGTCTTGTCTGTCTGAGCATTATAAATAGAACTCCCCACACATAATTTAGAAAACCTACCTGAAATCTTTAGGTCTATGTCTCATCAATTTTTCAGCCATGTATGGAATAGTAGAAAGCATGAGGGAATGCAGCCATTGTCCACCTCTCTCATTAGACAAAACATATGGTACGTGATTTTATTTCTGTTTACCACAATTCCCCTTATCTGTAAAAAGAAAATATTGTACCAATCCTTCAGAGCTTACTACTTTCCAGGGTTGTGCACATTGGATGGTGAAAAAATTAAGATGAGGAGTCTTTTTCTATAGGATCATGATGCTTTGCAAAAATGGTTGGTAGGATACTCCCCAGGGCATTGATTCATGCAATAACACATGTGCAGTGAGTAATTTCTATGTGCCAGGCACTCTACTAGGCTTTGGAGATTCAATGGTGAATTCAAAACAAATGTAATCCTTGCATATGTGGAACTTATAGTTTGTGGGGGTGGGGATGAGACTAAAGCAGATAAACAAACATAAATGTATAATTATATACTATTTTAAGTCTTAGGAAGTTGTATGATTGATTATGCTGAAATGAGCACCCAGATCATCTGACACATGCCCAATAAATTTTATATGTCTCCTCTTTTCTAAATAATCCTTTGGTCCCTAGAGAAGAGTTATTTCTTGACTAGTAATGAAGAATGTTCTGACTTAGTGTCAAATGAGTTAGAAAACAATGTAAAGTAGCATCATTGACCAATTTTGGATAAAACATGACAAGTCAATGTCATTTTGTTACCAAAAATATTAATTTAATGACTTAAAGATACAACATAATTTCTGTTTCATTTCTATATTAAGACTTAATGTGTGTTTAAAAAAATTGCACATTTTCTTTCTTTAGAATTGATCCTTAAGCAGTGGAGTCTCCTGATGACTCTGAGTCATCATCGTGGGCATTCATCATGTGTTCTGCAAGACTCATTAAGATAAAAGGACTATATGTCCCTATTCTTATGTCCCCTGGCTACAGTTTTATGAGTTCTCATATATCTGCTTTTATATACTTTTTGTTTTCTCCATTGTTGTCAGCTGTTACATTTCTTGTTCACAGTGTATTTGCCTGTAGCACCTCCTCTAACCCTTGTCATTTCTATTTCTAATATTTTATGGTTTGGGAAATAATAGTCTTGTTCATTAGATTTGTTTGTGAAATAAGAACAGACTCTAAGGAAGAGCAGAAATCCTCTCCCTTTAGGATAGTACATCAGCTATATGCATTAAGGATTTTACATGTTTTAATGTTTAATTTTGGATGGTATTCATAATTCAGATTTACCACAAAAGTATCTTTCAATAAATGAGATTATTAATATAAACAAGAGGGAATGGTAGCCTATATTATGTTTGCATGGCGCATTTCACTTTTTAAAGTGCTTTGCTTTGCTTTCTAGCTTACTTCATCCTCATTCAATCATAGTGGGGAGAGATAGAAGGATATTTAGTTACTTGGTGAATTGTTGACACAATTATGACCAGAACATAGGTCTTTTGACTCTCAGCCTGAGGATGTTAGAAGTACAGGAAAAATAAAGAGAATGAAACTCAAGAAGCAGGCATTTCATATTAACCCATATTGGTGAAATTTAGTAGAGGAAATCTCAAGTGTTTGGGAAACAAATCTAACTTCATTTTAGGTAAATCTGAGTTTCTAGACATGCTTGAACCACCCATAAATGCACAGTGCTGTCTCACTTGGCCTTTTAGTTACTTTAAATCTTATTTTCTGTGTCAAAGCAAATTTATCACGTAGGGATGTTTGTGAAATGTCAAAGGGAGGATAGAGAATGTGCATGAAAGTGAGAATTTCAAAATTAGGTTGCCATATCTAATAAAGAGAAAGGCAACATATTGTGACTTTGGCATTCATTTTTTCCTTTCATTTATTTTTTATTTGTTCAAGAAATATTTATTTGGCAACAGATACTATGCTATGCTTTGGAGAGTCTGAAGATCAACAAAACATGGTGCCTCTCTTGAGTTGCTTACACACTAGGAAGAAGGGTAATGGAAACATTCTAAAATTAAATTGTGGTGATTGTTCTACAACTCTTTAAGTACTCTAACATTTATTCAATTATACACTTAAAATGGGTGAATTTTATAGTATGTAAATATCCCAATAAAGCTGTTGAAAAAGGAGTCAATTAAAACACGAATGATTAGTGCTGTGTTAAGGGTAAATTCAAGATGCTATGGGACTTTTAATGCAAGTACCACATGCAAATTCAAGGAGATAGGAAGGTTCTCTAAAGGAAGTGTTATCTACACAGAGACCCAAAGAATGATTAAGAGTTTTCTGCACAAGTGGTAAGGAAAGAGTGAATCAGGCAACAAAAAGAACATGAGCAAATGTCTGTAGGTGAGTGAAAGCATGTGTGGTCTGTAGACTGGAAGAGGTGAAGCAGTTTAGCATAACTAGAGCTCAGTTTATGAGGGGGAGTGGCAAGAAATGAGCCTGGAGGGGTAAGCAGGAGTTAAGCATGATGACCTTCTATATTTTGAAAAGGAATATTTTCAAAAGGCTGTATGGAACCATGAAAAGTTTCAAGGAATGGGAATGTCATGAATAAATCTTTGCTTTGAAAGATCAATTTGGGTGTAGCGAGGACACTTTTTTAGGAGGAGAAAGGCGAGGTAAGGAGAGCATCAATGCAATGAATTTTTCAAACTCAGCAAGTGAATTTGAACTAAGTAGGTGGATTTAATAAGAAGGTAGAATTAGCAGGACTTCATGACAAATTAAATGTGGATGATGAGGAAGTTGAAGATTTTGAAGAACATTCTTAGGTTTCCCATGTGGTCGCTGACATAGTTGAAAGTGTGACTCACAGTAAAAATGAATGCTGGGCATAAATAAAACACAGAAAGAGAAGGTAGTGAATTCAGTATTGGACATTTTAAAATTTAGGAGTTTGGAGCACATCTAGAAATACAATAGGAAGTTGGATAAATAGGTCTTGAGTTCAAAAGAGAGAGCTCCAGCCTGGGGGTAAATATTTTAGTGGTCAGCAGCACAAATGAAATCACTAGAGCTATGTGATTGAATTAGGATTCTCAGAAAGAGAATAGGTAGCAAGAAGAGAAGAAGTCAAGGATAAAATTCCTTATGGACATCAAAATTCACTGTGTGTATAGAGGAAGAAGAGACTTGAAGGGGGACTTAGAAGAAATAGCTGGAAAGATGGGAGGAAATCAGGGGGATTGTAGTATCACAGAAATTTAAAAAAGGCCACTTGATGCATGATCAAGTGTTCACTGTTGTACAGACATTAAGGACTGATCATAGAAATGTGCTAAAATTGTCCACTAGATATAGAGACACAGAGATCATTGGTGCCCTTGGCAAGAATAATTTCAATGGAATAGTAGGGCAGAAAATTATATTGTAATGGGATGAGGAGTAGATGAGAGAATGAGAGGTGAAAAACGTGGATATTGCGAGTATAGAAAAATCCTTCAAGCAACTTGGCTCTGAAGGACAGAAGAAAAGTAGGATGTTGTCTGGTATGTGATGATAGTTGTTGTTTTTTTTTTTATCACATGGGAAAGAATTTCATATGCCTATATGCTGTTGGAATTGATGAGAGACGCAGAGACTGACAAAACAAGTGAGAGAGCAGTTAATCAATAGGCATTTAGGAGAGGATGGAATACAGAGATTTTCATTGTCTTTGTGATAAGTAATAAAGTTATCTCCTTTGAATGAGAGTTACAGGATTGATATAGTAGGTGACATGGGGAGGTCAAAGAAGGTTTGGAACATACATGGTGCTAAATGGGAAAGGCACATTAAATAGGAAGCATAGAAGACTTGGCAGGCAGTACAAGAGACCATGGATTTATAGTGATGCTAAAGTGGGTTTTTCCCAGTAGGCAGGCATAACTACCCTGATATGAGACGAAAGAAAGCCAATTGTTGAATTAATTCAAGTTGAGCTTTGGATGAGCAAAAGTAATTCAGAACATTGATCAAAAGCCAAGGCTTAAATGATGAATCACAGATCTCTTTTGGTTATATATGGAAAGGGATATAGGAAGAGATGGACAGAGAGAAGGAGAATCCGGGGGCCAAACATTGCAACAAAGAGGAAGAACAGGAGGGGTTGGAGCCATGGACAATAGAAAGACAAGATCTAGAGAAAGTGAGGGATGTTTGGATTTAATATGTCATAGGTGAAGGAGTTATAGGGAATAGAGATGGCATGCCCAGGAGTGGAAGAGATGGAAGTTATTGGAGTTAAGGAGATAAATAATATTAAGAGGCCAAGGTTTTATTGGGTTACAGTCCAAGCTCTTGCCCGTTATAGCCATATTGTCTAAAGCAAGGCCTGTTCTGTGCCAGGCACTGTGGACACAGCAGTGAATAAGCCATACAGAAGCCCTGCCCTCAAGAAGCTTACATTCCAGAGAATGAAGATTTAAAATATGCATGCAAACAAATAAATAAATGAGGTACTCCAGGTATCACTAAGTGCTATGAAGAAAATGAAATCTGTAAATAATAGGAGAGCGGCATGTGTCTCTTCAGGGAAGATGATGCTGAGCCTGAATGATGTGAAGGTGGCAGTTATGTGAAGAACTAGGGCGTGAGTGTGCTGAGCAGAAGAGCAGAGAGTGCAGACGTTGTAAGATGGGATAACTTGGTGTGTTTGAGTGACAAAAGGTAGACCAGCGTGGTTGATGTGTAGTAAATGGAAGGGGGAGTATTGAAATTTAATGTCAGAAATAAGTGGGTTAGGCCATTTAGGGCCTTAAATGACCATTTAGAGATTTAAAATTTTGTTCCAAATGTGATGGAAAGTCACTGGAATGTTTTTATAGGGTTATGTGAACTGATTTATGCTTCTATGTGAAGGGTGAATTGTAGGGGACCGAGAATGGAAAGAGGAAGATCATTAAGGAGGCAAATGCAATTTCCAAGGCAAGAGATGCCTTGGAAGTTCTATAAGACTGTAAGCAGGGGAAATGGTGAGAGGTGGTGGGTTTCAGGATGTATTCTGGAGGTATAGCTGATGAAACTTGCTGATGGATTAGGTTAGGGAAATGAGGGTAAGGGGAATGAAGGATGACTGCTCTTCTTTTGGCCTGAGAAATGGGTGGATAGCGATATGAGGGGCAAAATCAATAGTTCCATTTGGCCATGTCAAATTTGAGATGCTCATTACTTCTCTATGTGAATGTTGGGTAAGTAGTTAGATATGTAAGTCTGGATTGCAAGAGAATAGTCAGAGCTATAGGAATAGATTTGGGCAGCTCAGTACATCAAATAGTGTTTAAAGTTGTGGGACCGGCTGAGATCATTAGGGAGTAAGAATAGGGAGAAATAAGAAAAGGTCTGGGTACTGACCCCTGGAACATTGCAACATTTAGAAACTAGGAAGAGAAGGAAGATTCAGCAAAGGGGACTAAGAAGGGATGTCAAGTGAGTCTGGAAGAAAATGAGGAGCATGTGGTACCCCCAAATCCAAGGGAAGACAGTGTTTCAAGACTCTACCAATCAGATTAACTATTTCTGCTCCCCAGTTGGGCAGGGGTTAGAGGGATGGGTTGAGCACATCATCAGGGAAAAGGGATTTGGGGCTTCCCTCTTATATCTGTCCTCTTTTTATTCTCTGTAAATCTATTGAACTTAATAGCTAAGGCTATTAAGAGTAAGTTACCACTGTGGCCTTCATCTTTGAGGAAGAAGATCATCATAACTCAAGAAAGTCCTATATAGAGATGAACAGAATAATTCAAAGTAGGAAGTAATGTGTTATTAAAGAGCTTTGATAAAATGTCTTGAGGGTTTTTGTAATGTCTTTCTGACAGGTAAACTAGGGAAATCTCCATGGACGAGAAATTGTATGTACACACAGACACATACACACATCACACAAAAACTGGGCCTTGGACATTTGGAAATAGGTAGAAAAGGTATCTTAACCAGTGTGACTAGCATTAACAAGGCACAGGGGGAGAAACTTGCAGCCTGTGTGTGGAGGACCTCAATCAAATGTTTGTTTGCTCACAGATTGGCTGGTTGATTGATTCTGTGCTAACCCATGCTCAGGACTCACACAAGAGACATTCAATGATAGGTCTTTGCCACAAATGGAAATGAAAATAGATGCAGAAAGAGCCAGAAACCCAGAAGGTTAGCTTTGGGTTTCTATACTCTTCCACTGGCATTGTTTTGTCCTTTCTCCAACCGTTAATCCAAGTTTGGTAAAATTCCTGAAACTGTCCTGACCTCCCAAGAGGAGAAGTAACAAAGGAGATTGTGTTGAAGTCCTAAATCCCCAATGGCCCAGCTTAATCGGATGGACATATTTCATTAAACAAATTCCTCTGCCATCTGCTCCAGCCCAATTAGAAATGCATGAGGAACATGTTTCTCAATTATGTTGGAGAAGATGTCTGGACTCAGAGGCCCTGCCAAACAGCCTTTTTCCTTAGGCAGTGCTCGATGGGGAGACCCGCCTCCAGCTAGTAGCGGCCCTCATGCTTTTTCATGTCTTCTCTCTGAACCCCACCACTCACTTTGTTTTGCTGCATTCCCTTTTGGGTTAGAACTGAACTATCTAACATCCTGGCCAAACATGCTATGTGCTAGTTTAAAATTTTATTATAACAACTAATATTTATTGAAATCTTTATTATGGCCAGGTGCTGTGCTAAGCATTTTATGTGGATTATTTCATCTCAACCTTACAATTTATAGATGAGAATCGAGTTTAATAATCTTAAGTAATTTAGCTAAGGTCCTGCAGATTGTGTGGGACGGGAGTGGAATATGTCCATAAGAATGTGGACTCTGGTGTCAGATTGCTTATCCAATTTGCTTTAACCAGAAATAGGACACACTGACAATGTGCAGAGTGTGATATAAGTGGTATGGTTACAGAGAGGAATAAAATATTGATCCTACTGCCAGAGACCTCACAGACTGGTGAGAATGAAACAAGGAAATTAATCATGATGGATGGAAACAGAGGAAGTACTGGGTATGGTCTGGGAATGAAGAAGCTATCCCCAGCATTCCATATCAAAATATTGATACATTGTACTCACAGCTGTATGTCCCATCCCAGAAATGTGGATGGCAGTGCATCCTACCACATTTGTTTGCCACCTATGCCCCCAACTCCCATGTTTCTTTGACTTTAACCAGTCAACTGTGCTAACCCTTTAGCCTGGGGCTCACCTTACCAGGGCTGCTGGTACTGTTGGAGAAAAATTACACAGTGTTGTGATTTTCTAGTTCTATACATTCTTGGGCACCCCTCTCAACTACCCACCCTACACTGCCCAATGATCCTTCCACCTTTCCTTAGTCCATTGCTCAGAAAAGGTTTCCCACTCTTTTTAACTATCTCCAAGTATGTAATCTCACTGCCTTGTCTTTACTGCTGGAAGATGGCTTTACAATATGTTTCACAGAGAAATAGAGGCCATCAGATGGTGATTCCTCCAGCTACCTACACTTCTTAATAGCTTCTATCACTAGCTCATTTCTTCCCTCTCAGTAGAAAAATAATAAAATTAATTATGGACATTTATTTAGGATATCTGTAAGCTGGACACTACCGAATGCCTGTATTCATTAACTCATTCAATCCTCACAACCACACTGTGATATGGTGACTATTTTTAGTTTTCATTATACAGACAAGGACATAATCCTATTCCTAAGGACCTGCTTTTTGTCCTCTCATTATATGTACTCTTTCTGTGAAATTACATCATCTTATATAGCATAATTCACCACCTATATGCCGATGATGTCCAAATCTGTATTTCTTCCTGAGCTCCTGTTTATCCACCTGCCCAGTAGATGCCCACTGGCATCTCAAAATTAAACTTACATCCACTTCCATTGTCACCCATTGCTAGAATTGCTCATTATACTATGTTTCTAGTCTCCATGAGTAATACCGTTGTTAGAAGTCATATTGAGATTAAGATAATAATGTCATGTTGTTTGGTTAGGTGGGGAAATCAGAATTCTCTCCTCAAACTGACACTAATCCTTATAAGATCCAAAAAGGAGTTTTTTTTTTTTTTTTCCAAAACAAAGGGAATAATCTGATTATTAACTCTGGTGTTGGACCCCATGCCTGGTATAAAACTGCAGCTAATCAAACTGGGCTTGTGGAGGATTCCTTTCTCCATTCTTGGGTGAATTTAAGTGGTCTTGAAACAAGGCAGTTTGAAAGGTCTGCTCAGTTTCTAACTGAATGCCCAAATTGTATGTCACTTCTTCTGATTTGACAGGGTAGCACAAGGAGAGAGAGAGAGTGATAGAGTGGTGGGGGAAGAGACAGGAAAGGGTAGAGAATATGTAAAAAAAAATTTAGTCACTTTCTGAAGCAACAGGCAAGGCTCTAGGTGCTCTAGAGAAAGAGAAAGGAGAGTGAAACAGAAAGAGAAAAGCATGGCCAGACTGCTCCCAGAAAAGCAGTCTCTAGTTGGCATTCCTTCTTTAGACTCCTGGGAGAAATGATAGCCAGACTCTGGCTATGTGGAATGAGACAGAACAGGGAAAAAAGTCCACCTATTTGCATGACAGTCTATTACAGCCTTTTGAAAGCTCTTCTCTGTGGGGCTGGGGCTCCACACAGTGTCCTGGAATTTAACTGTACAGGTCAGCTTTCCTCTTCTTTGGGGAAGGAATATCTTATCTTTGATCTCAACCCTTGGGAGGAGTAATGAAGCTTAAGTGAGGAGTAGCAAGAGGTCTTGAATTCCTTCTTCTAGAAATCCTCCTATTGGCCTTCCCAAGCCTCAGTTTCTTTATCCGTAAGATGGGGATAACAACTCTAACTTGTATATAATAAGCAACTGGTAAATGTGTGTGAGAGGTGGGGGTCGGGGGGAGTGGAAACAGAGAGATCGAGGAACTGGTGTCAACAGTTGGCAGTTGTGACTGTGGTATTGGTGTTGGTAGGGGAGGTCAAAGTGATGGTGGTGGTGGTGGTCCCTGTGGTAAGTAACAATTATCTACTAGTTTCTCAAACTAGAAACTTGAAAACCATCCTTGATTTTGATCCTTCCCTCTTTCTTGTCACCTTTAATTCATCAACAAAATCTATCAATTTTATTTCATTAGTTTCTTTTGGGACTCATTGTAGTTGAAACCTTTATCATTTCTCCTGGACCATGAGCTGAAGTGACATTCTCAGGGTTACCTCACCTCCTCGTGCTGATTGGGGTCATCTGA
>JAQZBX010013815.1:26495-39466 GCA_029593785.1 Cabassous unicinctus
TTTTTTTTATTTTTAAAGAAGCTTTAGAGTACATAAATGTTACATTAAAAATATGGGGAATTTTCATATACCCCACCCCTCCTCCCACACTTTCCCACATAAACATCTTTCATTAGTGTTGTACATTTGTTACAATTGATGAACACATATTGAGGCATTGTACTAGCCAAGGAATATAGTTTACATTATTATTATTATTGTGTCCTTTCTCCTCTCTCAGGCACAGTAGAGCAGAAGAACTAAGAGCCAAGAAGACTGAGTTCAAATCATGGCTCCCACACATCCTAACTTTATTATCCTGCCAAGTTACTTACTCTCTTTTACCCACCAGCAAAGTGGGCAGTAATAATTGTCCCTACCCACATAGGGTTGTTGTGAGGATTAAATGAGGTAATGGGTTTTTAAAATACATTGCCTAATGTCGGGGACAAAGCAAATGCTCAATAAATATTTTCCTTCTTACCAGCATGCCTCCTCTATCAAAGGAGAACTCAGCGCCAAGGAACAAGAGTGACAGCTTTGGCTCAGCAAGCGCCCCTGGTACACAATTACACATTCAGCTCTGGAGGCAGGCGGCTCGGTGCTCTCAGGGAACTTCATCAATATTGTGACACTCCGACATGTGTCGGCCACGGGGTTCTCCTGGGCTTCTTCTCTTGGGATTCTTCTGAAGATGGAAAATTAGCCTCCAATTCTAGTCAGTCTGAGTGATGGCCAGCCCAGAGTCTGAAGGATGAGGGGATCAGAGTGTCAGCAATGCCAGGGACCTGAGATGCCACCTCACCCAGTTCCCTCATTTTAGAGAGGAGGAAGCTGAGGCCTAGCAAGCAGAGCCACCTGCCAAAATTCACCTAATAAGTGTAAGGCAGATCAAAACCCTATGTTTCCTAATTTGTACTTGATGCCCTTTCAACCGCATCCATACCCCACTGCCACCATTGTTGTTTTTGCTTTCTATACATTTGTTTGTATGCACAAAGATTATCTCTTTGAATATCTCATCTCTACAATTATAAGGTTGCTGTAGACCAGTGCTATTCAATAGAAATTGAATGCAAGCCACATAGATAATTTAAAATTTCCTAGTGTCTTTACATTAAAAAAGTAAAAAATGAACATGTGAAGTTAATTTTAATGTTTTGTTTAATCTAATGTAGCCAAAATATTATTTCAACATGTAACCAATATATGATTACTAATGAGATATTTTACTTTTTCTTTCTTATTAACTCTTCAAAATCCAATGTGTATCTTACAGCACATCTTTGTTTGTACTCACCGTGTTTCAAGAGCTCAATAGTCACATGTGGCCAGTAGCTTCTGTATGAACAGCACAACTCTAGGCCAGTGATTCCCAGTCCTGGCCTGTCTAATGTGGGTGCAAAGTTATTTCTACTTTCTGAGAAAAGACTATCCTTAATTCAAGATTATATCCTTTCTTTACTGACATTTTTGGCTAAAATGTTCCCCTCCCACCCCGCCTCTTAATGAATTAATGGTGACAGTAGATGAAAAAAACTTGTTTTTATTTTTTAAATGCCCTTACTTGCTAAAACAAAGAGCTAAGATTTATAGTAAATTGGTCAGTCCCACATTTAAAAAGTTATGTGTATATGTATAAGTCTTCACACATACACATACATAATGGTCCATGAAATATTAATAATAGTAAAAATATAATATAAATATAACAAATAATCTAAGATCCTTTCCTACTCTGAACCTCTATAATTGTCTGCAAAGGTCAAGCAAAGGTAAAATGTCTTTATGTCTGTGGGAATTAGGAAATAAGAACAAAAACACAAAAAAAGCTACCCTTGGCCAATTGGTTCTGTGGATGGTGGAGCATTTGGACTTTGCATCAGAGTGTGGGGTGTTGAAAGGCACTTACTAGGCCAAGCCATTGCACTAAACACTCCATTTTTCTCTAGTTTCAGGAAAGATAGTCATGGAGCACTGGGAATTTATTCCTCTGTATTCTGTCCTTGGGCAGGCAAGTTGCAGGGCCTCTGATTACGCCCCAGGGAGTGCGCCCCAGGTGTGCTCAGGGCCTGGCCCCTCCAAGTATTTCCACATTGGCTGAGTAGCCAGATGGTCCCTGGGCGGCACAGTCAGTGTCAAAGCCCACGTTCCTTCTTTGCCTACCCAGTCTTGCCTAACTCTCCAGTCTTGTTTGGACCTTTCTCCACACCCCACCCTGTTCTCCATCCTTAAGGTCTGCTTTCAGTTCCTCAAGTGGGCCATGCTTCTGCAGACCTCGGGGTCTTTACTCATGCTGTTCCTTCTGTCTGGAGAGCTTTGGCCTTCTGCCAGCTCATCTTTCTGGTCTCAACTTAAATGTTATTTCCTTAGGGAAACCTTTGCTGATCCTCCCAACTCAGTTAGGTGTCCTGCTGTGACCCTCTTAGCTCTTGTGCTTTTCTTTCACTACATTTATCCCAATTATATTTCAATAATTATTTGTGTTATTGTCTGTTGGATGTCTGCCTCCTTCACTAGATTATAAGCTCCAAGAGAGCAGGCACTGTAATTGTTCAAAGCTATCTGCCTGGCACCTAATACCATGCCCAATGCAATAGATGCTCAATAAACATTGGTCAAATGAATGCAGGAATGTTCTGCTTGCCTACAATATTTTGTTTGGGGCTAGGTATTTCATATACAAAGAAAGGGGCATAGAAATTTCATCCTTTGCTAACTGGATGTTAGCCCCTCCTAGTACTTGAGTGTGGAATGGGATCCCTTGGTATTTGGAAGCTCTGAGGCTTGGCTCACCGAACATTCTGCATAAGTTCTTCTGGCCAGAGTTAGCTGAGGAGCTACCAGGTAGCCTGCTGTCAGTCACTACCTGCCATTAGCAGTGGCTGGGAATCAGGAGGTCTGTGTCCTGGCCCCACCCTCACCACTCATTAGCTTGAGATGATCTTGGGAAAGCCATTTCCATTTTAACTAAGTAGACTGATCAGTCCCAGGTCATGTTTCCAGTTGATGCCTTCTGCCTGAAATAGATTTGTCAGAATCTGTCAAATGTTGGAGGCGCTGGATCACTGACCTCTGGGGGACCCTTCCAGACTTTGGGCACTGGGGAGATCTTGTCAGAAACTATGTTGCTTGTGACTCTGGATTCTGAGAAATAGAAACTTGTCAGAGGAATAAAGGTTACCTCTTTTTTTATCCAAGGTCGCCAGTGAGTCACTGGCTGTGCCTAGAATAGAAATTGGCTCAGGAACACAGTTCTGTCTGTTTTAAAACATCACCCAGATATTTGTTAGACAATTAATATTTTCCCTCTTTTTTAAATGGGTATGGACTATGGGTACTGAGGAAAGAGGCCCAAACCATTGGAGAAGAAGAGTCCAAACTACTCTGAGGGCCTGCCCTAGGAGTCTAGGTCTCTAGATCCTTGGCTTGGGGGAAGTATCTGGAGTAAGGAGAACAGTGGGCTGGGATCCAGGACCCTGGGTTTTAATTCCATTGCTAATGACAACTGCATGGGAAGTATAAGCTTTCTGGGCCCCAGTACCCTCCGCTAGGAGGTGGGAAAAGTCAACTTTGACTACCTCAGTGGGATGTTGTAAAGCTCCAATAAATATTTAAAGTATTTCATAAATACAAAGCCATCTACAAACAGAAGGATTACAGTGATTGCTTTTGTTCTCATCATGTTGCTGATGAGGATATCCTGGGCTTTAGATGTAGCCAATGTGTGATGAGAACCTTCAAGCCTCAGGTGTTCACTGTGAAGAGCAAGTCACTTCATGTCTCTGGGTCTCAGCTGTCGCATTTTTGAAAATGGAACAAGCAAACCTTACTCTGTAGCAACTTATTGAGTTGCTAAGAAGAGCAAATGAGCAAAGTGATGTGAAAACACGTTGAAAAGTTTTTCTTCCCTTATTTTCCCTTGCTCCCCTTCCAATCCTTTCCCTTTCTTCCTCTCCCTTTTTCCAATTTCACTGGGCATCTGCTTTGCCCCATCACAGTATTAGATATGGAGGATACACAGCTAAGACATTTGATTCATGTCTTGCCTTCAAGGGGTATTAGAATTTATTTGGGGAGATAGACATGGAAATACATGAATGTCATAGAGTGTTTAATAAAAACATTAATTGAGAGCTTACTATATGCAAGGCAATGTTTGAAGCACTTACACTCACTCATTTAATTCTCCTAATAACCCAATAGTTCCCAAGGGAACTATTATTTTACCCAGTTTTGAAGAGGAGGAACTTGAAGCCCAGAGAAGTTAAGTAACTTGTCCAAGGATTTAGAGCTAGTATGAATGTGGGTATTTTGACTCCAGAGCCAGTTCTTTTAACCATCAAGCATAATGTATATAAAATATAGTAGAAGCAAGAAACAGGGGTGGTTAGCTATGACCTAGGAAAATCAGGGAAAGCTTTATGGATAAATAGCAATACATGTCTTTCCTTTGCTACTGGATTACTTGTGCTAATGGGGGAGAAAGTGCTTTGTATACTGTAAGATGCTTTATTCACATGTATAAAACTTATTTTTATTACTATTTCAGTGAAAAACATCTCAGCCATGATTTCATTTAAATCTGAATTCCTGCTGTGGAGTAGCAGGGCAATAGGGTGAAAGAAAATTATTTCTCCATGTCTGTTCATCTACCTGTATCTGACAAAACAGACTCCAAGAAGTTGTGATTTGCCCAAGTTCATGCAATGAGTAAATAGCAGAGCTAGTACTAAAACTCTCATCTCCTGATCTGCTGATTTTTTCTATTACCACATATTTTCTATGTGTAAAGCATTGTGTTTTATATTTGTTACCTCATTTAATTCTCACCACAATCCTGTGAGGTATAGATACCAGGGTCATCATCTCAATTTATAGATGAGGAAACTGAAACTCAGAGAGACTAAATAGCTGTCGGAGTCAGAGGTGGAACTTGGAATGACTTTATGCTGGTTTTAGGCAAGGAATGATCTAATCTCTTCATGGTTCAGAGAAAAGTGATGTTCCTTTGCCCACTTTGTGTGCCCCAACACCTCAAGGTCAACCCTTGCACACTCCCCCACCCCAAACATTGCTGAAGGTTGGTGTTTTTGAAGGCTTCTCTGCATCTGCTGCTGAAGGAAGAGAAGGGAAAGGAGGGGACAGGTAAACAAAAAACAAAAGTGTAGAAGGGGAAGGAGCTGCTGGCTCCCTGAACTTATTTAGTCACAGAGTCATAGATATGGTAGTGACCTGAGACATCCACTCCCCTTTGCAATGCATTGCAAAATTGCCCCAACTTTTTTGGGGCATCTTGCCTTAAGTTGATCATCTCTTCTAATGGCTCACACTACGTTCTAAGGATATTTCACGTGGTCAGAAAGTTCTTCCTGCTCCTGAGGTGAAATTTACCCCCCACCCCCCCACCAATTCTTAGGACTTTGGTTATGGTTGCCTTCTGCATACATTCAGTGTGTAAAGTTGGAATCCTTTTCTGTGGGAAGCTCTTCAGCTATTGAGAACCAGTTCTTAGTTACTCAACCTGAGTTGTTTAATTTTCAGAATGGTGTAAATTCTTCCAGTCATTTTAAAATCCCACTGCTTCCATTCTCCTTACCTCCTGAATACTGGCCTATGGAAACATCTAGTCTGTCTATGTTGCTCTTGAGATGAGGAGCCCAGAGTGGGATACAGTACATTCTGGGTGGGGAGACTGAAAATAAGCAAGTAAATAAGTACGTGAACAGGGAAATGCCAGGCAGTGATGATTGCTACGATAATAAAACAGGACAAGGAGTGGGGATCACTGTTTAGATGTTACTCGTTCAGTGTAGGCTGATTTTACGGGATTAGGTGGAAGATTATTCAGTTTAAAGAGCAATTTAGATGTAGTAGGGAAAACATAAATGAATTTATTTTTTCATTCAAGCAAGGCCTGAGGATGGGTAGAACATGTACAGTGAATTGAAGGTGGCTGAAACATCTGTTTCAAATGGTCCAAATATTCATTCATGATTTCAGCAGATGTTTACTGCGTGATGAGTATGCTGGACATTACACTGGATGGTGGGAAAAGAGTGGAGAACAAACAATGTTCCTCCTTCCCCTTCCACTTCTCCCCTTTTCCTCTGTTGCTGAGAGTCTGGTCTCCCTGCAATGCAGGAAATGTCATTGGTGGGTGCAATATCAGACTCATAGCCTGAATTTTATCACCAATTCTTGGTGTTTTACTTTAAATGTCATCAAATGACTGGGGATTCTTTCTTTTTAAACAGAGGGAAATCTATTTTTACCTCAAAGAAGATAGCATTTTCATTATCCTAAAATGTCGGTGGAGGTGAGCTTTGGAGTCAGATGGACTTGATTTAACCTGGCCCTGCTACTTATTTCCGTCACTCTATATTCTAGAAAACAAGTTTCTTCATCTGTCATATGAGGCTAATTTAATTTCTGCTTTGGGTTCTGAGAGGAAAGAATGAGAGGACACTTGGAAGGCTCTAGTACTGTGTCTGACACAAGTAAGGTGACCGGCCAGCCCAGTTTGCCTAGAACTGTCTTGGTTTTAGCATTGAAAGTGCTATATCCCAGAAAATTCATTAGTCCTGGGCAATCTGGGACAGTTGGACATCCTAGACAGAGTAAGAGTCTAGCAAATTGTGTTATGTATAGCAACAACAGTAATAATTTCCCCCATAGTAATGTGGCATGGAATTTGAGGTCTTTCTCTATGTTTTATTACTAACCATGGATGGCTGGTGTTCTTATACTCATTTAGGACACATTTATTTTTTCAATTTCTGAAGTTAAGTGATTTTTGATTATCTTTATAATACTGATTGAGAAGAAATCAGGTCCCTTCTTATTATGGAGTTCATAGCTTTTTCATTTAGGCTAGTAACAACATTAGATCTATCTGACCCATTACTTTTATTCAATGTAACCCTCCACAACCTCAGTTTCCTCATCTATAAAATGGGAATAATTCTCTCTTCACTGCTGGTCTCAAGAGCAACCGTGAAGATCAAATGAGACAGTAGGAGTGAGTCTGCAGTGTAAATAGAAAAACCTTATAAAAATACTGATTTCTTAACATAGACTGAATTCCTTGAGGATAGGGACTGAGTGTTTATATTTCTGGATCCAGCACAGTTTTTGGTCCATAGAAGATGCTTAGTATGCTTATTTGGTAAATAAATGGATGAATAAATGAGTTAGTGAATGAATGAAGGGGTGAGCCAACAAATGAATCTCCTCTGGTTCAACTGCTCAAGGTGAAGAGGAGCAAATATGGTGGGCTCCCTCAAGCCAGCTGACGTGTGCCAGTTCTGTAAGTGTTCCACACCCCCCAACCAAGAACAAATGTGCTTCCCTGTGACCTGCCTTGTTGCAGGAATAGGCAGAGGTAAATTCTGCTGAGGGTTAAAGCTGAATTAACGGCCCATGAGCATTTTATTTCTCTGCTGGCTGAGCACAGTAAATATCGATGGTAATGTAATGTTCTTTCTCATTGGGGGAAAGTGAGGGACACAGGAGAAGAGGGAATTGACCTTTTAGCTTTGATAGAGAAGATTATTGGAGAGACAGTGTACAAGTCAAAATAAAACACACACACACCAAGAGAATTGGTAACACTTCTGGGATAGTCTTCTCATGGTAGAATAGACTTTTTAAAACCTTTTCTGGACTATGGGGACCTTTAAAAGAATTGAATTGAAAGCTCTGGATCTGCTCCCCAGGAAAACTTGTGCACATGTATACCAGGTTTGTCACATTATATTCCTGGAACTCAGAGACATCCCCTCACCCCCAATGAAGAGTAGCTATGGACTCTGTGGAAGACATAATAGTGGTGGCTCATGGTTTGAATTTACTTTGCAGATGTATCTTGTTTGGTTCAAAGGTGATTTTATTAATTTTATTAAATTAGTTGCCAAGAACTAAAATCAGAAGTTATTCACATAAAAATCCAGGCATCTAGCTTCTCTTAACAAAATCTTAATGTCTGGCATAATTGTTCTCCGATGGCAGCCATCAGTTGAAGTTGAGCTGTACTGTTTTTTTAGACTGGGCAAAGGTTCCCAATTATCCATTGTCCTTTCCTTTGCCCCACTTTTATGCCTTTGAGTTTCCCCCCTGCTCTAGGAGTTGTTAAAGTCAAGAAACTCTGCCTCTTAAAGACACTTCTGAGTTATTTCTAGAGATAACCAGGAAACCTACCATGAGGTCAGGTGTCCTTGGAACATCGTCTTCAAAGCAAAGCTCACATAGCAACACAGTGAAATTTAAGCAACTAATGGTAATGTGTTCTGCTTTACTGGAGCAGATGGGCCAACAATCCTGCTAGTTAGTTCGGCCTTCCCCTCCATCCTTGCTCCAGTGGTCCCCAAGGTACCTCTGAAAACCCTCCAGGAATCTACAAGGCAAGTTTGAAGACTTTTGTATAGCTGTCAGAACTCCTTTAGTTTCATGTGACAAAAACCTCACACTAGGTTTAGCAGAAAAGATAATTTATGGGTTTATGTAATTTTGGGCATTTATCCTCAGAGAGGGAGGACTGGATCCCGGAGCCCAAATGATGTTATCAGGGTTCTCCATTGTTCTTATTTGCTTTTCTCCATGTTAGTTTCATTCTCAGGAAACCTCTTCTCACACAGTAGACAGATTTGTATCATCTCTATAGCTAGTGATCTTGTTAGGGAAAAAAGCTTCCTCCTAATAGTTCCAGCAGAATCTGGAATATGATTTCATTGGACTGTTTTGGGGTGAGTATCCAGCTCTGATTCAATCACTATGGCCAGGGAAATGGAACCAGCTCATTGACCAGGTGCTGGTCATGTGTTCCAGGGATCATGGAGCTCCAGGGAAAGGGGTTAGCACCACACGAACCTCATGGATGAGGACTGAGGTAAGGGTGGTTCATCAGAGGAGTACTGGGGAGCCATTACAGAAGAAAAAGGCATGGACATTAGCAGAGGTTTGCTATACATTGATTTAGCCCAGCTTTTCCTTTCACTCACATGTTGTGGAGACTCTGAAAAGGGAAGGAACTTGCCTAAGTCCTAGGGAGTAGCAAAGCTGCTGCTCAAACCCAGATCTTCTGGCTGTAATCCTAGTGCTCCTTCCATTTTAGGCCCTGATCCAACTTTATTATCTATTTTTCTGTGATCCTGACTGATATGTTGTGGGGTAATGGTAATCACGTTTGACAATATATCAATCCCAGAACCATAGACTTTTAGAGATAAAAGGTGCCCGGGTGGGCTTATTATTCAGATTAGAAAACAAGAGAGACTAATTGACTTGTACAAGGTCAACTGACAATTTTTATGACTATCAAAGTTTGACAGTAAGAATAATCCTATGACACATTGAACTTTGGTGTTTTTTAAAGCATTTTTCTCATCAATGAGATCATTTTTATATCCTCAATGACACTGTAAAGCAGGAGAGGATAAGAATTATTCACCCAGGTTTAAAGATAAGGATGTGGGGTCGGAGGGAGTAAGATACTTGTCCAAAGTCTCATAGCATGCAAGGGGCAGAGCCAATTCTAGAATTCGTTTTACCCTGGGCTCTGGGTAATTTTCACTATATCACATTTGAAGCACACAATACTTTATACTCAAGGACCTTCTATTTAAGTAATGCTCTAAAGCAATTTGATATTCTGCTCCTAAACAAAGTTTTCAAATCTTAACATTTTAAGTTATACATTATATTTGTTCTATTCCCAAGGCTAATGTGGGGCCAATAGAGCTTTCATCCTGAGGAATAAAACTTAATAGAATTTTGGCAAAATAATAAAACTCAGAAAGATGAGACTAAATTCGGAGAATTTTAGATCTGGAATGAGTTATAGAATAAAAGAAAGAAAAATTCTCAATAGTTGAGAAAACTGAAGTTTAGAATGTTGAGATAATTTGCCTCAAGTCCTATAGCTGGTCTGTAGACCAGATAAAAAAATGGGTCTTCTAACTTCCTGTAGGACTAAGGACTTTCAACACAGTGACTGAGAGGCAATGTGGTGTGGGGTAAGACACTAGATGGCCTTCTAAAGGTTCTGCAGCACTTCTGAGAGTGTGAGAGACACCACCGACTGGTGGTACTCAAGGTTAACTTAGATGTCACCCAGGTACGGAATTAGGTAACATTGATCCAAGCTCTGAAAATGTAGTTCTTTTGAATTTGCTTTCAATTTTCTGATTACATCAAAGAGAAAGTCTCAGTTTGCTTCTAAACTGACCTTAACATTTTTCTAACACTTGCTAGTTTCCCTTTTTAGCTGAGTGTGTGGGCCTCAGGTTCAGCCTTTGGCAGGCAAGAGTTTCTAGCCAGAATTTAATGACATTGTTTTATTTTCATTATATACACTTTCCACTTTTGACAAATGATAGGAGATTTCAATTCATGAAGCGATATAAAGTTTCTTAAAAACTTTACCTAAGCTTAATTCAAAATCTATTTAAATAAAATGAGTTGAATTATTTAAAAATATATAATTAAGTACCTAACAGGATAGGTTACCATAAAAGCACACAGATATGGCAAAAATCAAGACGTTGATGAATGAAGTTGGGGAAATGCTGCCATAGGGACCAGGTCCAGGGTCATTGTCCGGGCATGTTGAAGAGGGCACCACTTTGACTTCAGAGGAAAGCAGGCTTGACTCCTAGTTCCACCACCAAAACTACCTGTGTGACCTTGAGCTAGATTCTTCCCATCCGAGTCTCTGAGAGTCAAAGCAAATAATATCTCCTTTGCAAAGCTGTTGTGAGGATTAAGGATATATATGGCAAGTGCCAAGAACAGTGCCTGATAGGAGGTGCTAAAGAAATGGCAGCTCAGGAGAGAGTTAAGCTTCAGAGAATTATGAACAAAAGCAGAAAAAAATGAAAGGATGGCACCAGATACAGTCTTGATTTCAAGCTCCGATTCTTCTTTTCTTCCTCCTGAAATGGCTAGTCAAGATCACAGCTGGTTAAGTACATCTTTGCTCCAGGAGGTCTGTTTGTCACTTTTGGAAAAGGCAAACTATAATCCTTGAGGCTACTTTATCCCTAGAAGACTGATTGCAAGTTTGCTTGATGGAAAAGCAGCCTTCAGGGCATGCTGGGAGGTGGACTCATTTGTTATTCCTGCGTAGGAGGCCTTGGCTTCTTGCTTGTTAAAGAACAAACAAAAATATCCCTTAAAAATAGGCTATAGTTTGGTGAAGTTTGAAATATAATCCTGTGGTTCAGCCTTAAGAGAAAATCTTCATTAAGCTATTTGAGGTTTGCTCTGGTGGGCCCTAGTTTGCTCTATAGGCTGTAGTTTGCTGATTTTGTTTCTTAAAATATTGCACTAAAATATTATTTATCCTGATTACTGAGTATTTTGACTCACCCTTCAATTTTGCACCGGGGCAAGTGCCTTATTCACTTCATCCTAGTCCCAGCCCTATTCCACAGTGCCCAACTACACCCCTCCCATGGGGAAGAGAGAACGTCCTTGCACTGTGAAAGCATCTGGTAGGCCAAATGGCAAACATTAGAGAAAGAGAATTTTTGCTCAACATAAGCTATACAACAATGAAATATTTTACTTTATGAAGTGATGACAGCACTGCCATTATGAGAATACAACCTGGTTTAGATGACTTCATATAAGGAAGCTTAAGAGGGGATTTATGCATTGAGTGAAAGGTTAGCATTGGAAAGCCTTCACTTAAAATTCTGACATTGCAATAATTAAATCCATTTGTTCTTCAACTGGGCCAGGCTATCATTCATTCAACAAACATCATTTTGAATGTCAGTATTATGCTAGACACTGAATGGTATACAAATGTAAAGAGAACATGTGGCTTCCCTCAGGGGTTCATATTTTATAGTTGTGTGTGTGGTGGGGGTAGACTTAAAAAACACCAGTAAAGTAGCTAGTAAAAATGGAATGTTATCACATGTGAGGCACTGTTGCTAGGTACTCTACATTCATTATGGAATTTTTATTGAAATAAAATGTATGTATAGTGAAATACCCAAATCTTAAGTGTACAATTCATTAAGTTTTGATAACTATATGCACCCATGTAACTACCATCTCAATAAAGATCTAGATATAGCATATTTCCATCATTCCAGAAAGTGCCTTCTTGCTCCATTCCAGGAAACCTCTATCACATTCTATTTTATTTTCTAGAGCAATAGATTAATATTGCCTGTTCAAAGGTTACATATATGTGAAATCATACATTGTATAGATATTTGAGTCTGGTTTCTTTTACTTAACATATTTTTGAGATTGATCCATATTATATGTTTTAGTATTTTGTTTCTTATTGCTGAGTAATATTGCATTGCATGAATATACAAGTCTGTTTATCCATTCATCTGTTGAGAGTTGTTTCCAATTTCCAGGTTTAGGGTTTATGAATAAAGCTGCTGTTTAAAAAATATATATTTTTTATTTTTTAAAATATACTTATATTACATAAATGTTACACAAAAAATATAGGGATTCCCATATGCCCCACTCCCCACACCTCCCACACCCTCCCACATAAACAACATCCTTCATTAGTGTGGCATATTCATTGCAATTGATAAACGCATCCTGGGGCATTGCCACGGAGCATGAACCATAGTTCACATTGTAGTCTACACTCTCTCCCACACAATTCTGCAGGTTATGGGAAGATATAAAATGGCCTGTATCTATCGTTGCAATATCATTCAGGACGACTCCAAAGTCCCGAAAAAGCCCTCGTGCTACACTTTTCTTTCCCTCTCCCTGCCCCCAGAGCCTCCAGTGGCCACTGCCTCCACATCAATGTTGTAATTTCTTCCATTGCTAGAATCACAATACGTCAATAGTAGAATACCAGTAAGTCCACTCTAGTCCATAGATCATTCCCCAATCCTGAGGATTCTGGGATGGTGATGTTCACTCCACCTCTAATTGAGAGGGAGCTTCGATCCCATACAGCTGATGGATGGGACTCTTTTTTTCTTTATAGTTTTTTTTTTTTT
>JAQZBX010013816.1:0-39401 GCA_029593785.1 Cabassous unicinctus
TGTGATTGGTTTATTGAGGTCTTGATTTCTTCTAGGGTTAGTGTAGGTGGTTTGTGTGTTTCTAGGAATTTGACCATCTTGTCTACATTTTCTAGCTTTTTGGCATACAGTTGTTCATAGCATCCTCTTATGATCTCTGTTATTTCTATGGGGTCAGTGGTAATGTCCCCCCATCATTTTTTATTTTATTTAGTTGTGTCTTCTCTCTTTTTTTCTTTGTCAGTCTAGCTAAGGGTTTGTTTGTTTTTGTTGATCTTTTCATAAAACCAACTTTTGATTTTGTTGATTCTGTCTACCATTTTTTTTGTTCTAGATTTCATTTATTTCTGCTCTGATCTTTAATGTTTCTTTCCTTCAGCTTGGTTTGGGATTAGCGTGCTGCTATTTTTCTAGTTCTTTCAGGTGTGAAGTTAGATATTCAATTTTAGCTCTTTCTTCTTTTTTAATGTAAGCATTGAGTGCTATAAATTTCCCTCTCAGTACTGCCTTTGTAGTGTCCCATAGGTTTTGTTGTGTTCTCATTTTCACATATCTCAAGATATTTGCTGAATTCTCTTGCAATTTCCTCTTTAGCCCACTGATTATTTAAGAGTATGATGTTTAATCTCCACATATTTATGAATTTTCCCTTTTTCCAACAATTATTGATTTCTAGCTTCATTCTGTTATAATCACAGAAAGTGTTTTGTATAATTTCAAACTTTTAAAGTTTATTGAGACTTGTCTTGTGACCCAACACATGGTCTATATTGGAGAAGTATCCATAAGTACTTGAAAAAAATGTATATCCAGCTATTTTGGGTGCAATGCTATATAGATGTTTGTTAAGTCTAGTTCATTTATCATATTATTCAAGCTCTCTGCTTATTTATCCTCTGTCTAGATGTTCTATCCAATACTGAGAGTGGTTTCTTGAAGTCTCCAACTATAATTGTAGACACATCTCTTTCTCTCTTCAGTTTTGCCAGTGAGTGCCTCATGTACCTTGGAGCATTGAAGTTACATGCATAAATATTTAGTATAGTTATTTCTTCTTGTTGAATTGCTATTAATATATAATGGTCTTCTTCATTCCTTATAGCAGTTTTGCATTTAAAATCTGTTTTGTCCAGTATTAGTATCACTACTCTGGCTCTTTTTTGGTTACAATTTGCATGGAATATCTTTTTCCAATCCACCACTTTTAACCTGGTTGTATTCTTATATTTGAGGTGAGTCTCTTGTAGACAACATCTAGATGGCTCATATTTTTTTAGCCATTCTATCAGTTTATGTCTTTTGATTGGGGAGTTCATGCCATTAACATTCAATGTTATTACTGTAAAAGCATTACTTACTTCATTCATTTTGTTCTTTATCTTTCTGTTGTCATATCATTCTATTTCTGTCTTCTTATCCTTTAATTTACCCTTCATAATAATCTTCTTTTCTAAACTCTTTTCCAAATCTCTTGCCCTTGTTTTTTTCCTTTCCACCTGCAGCACTCTCTTAAGTATCTCTTAAAATTCTGGTCTTTTTGGTAACATAATCTATCAGTTTTTATTTGTCTGTGAAGACTTTGAATTCACCCTCATTTCTGAAGGACAGTTTTGAAGGATACAGAATTTTTGACTGGCAGTTTTTCTCTTTCAATACCTTGAATACATCATACCACTTTATCTCCTCAATGGTCTGATGGGAGGTCTGCACTAAATTTTGTTGAGTTTCCCTGGGATGTGATGCTTTGCTTTTTTCTTCCTGCTTTCAGAATCTTCTCATTATCTCTGATATTTGTCATTCTGAATAGTAGGTGTCTTGGGGTAGGTCTGTTTTGGTTTATTCTGTTTGGGGTGTGTTGTCCTTCTTGGATATTGATATTTATGTCTTTCATAAGGGTAGGTAATTTTTTGGCCATTATTTCCTCAAATATTCTTTCTGCCCCTTTTCCCTTTTCTTCACCTTCTGGGACACTGAAAATAAGTATATTTTTGTATTTCGCCTTGTTGTAAAGTTCCGTGAGACTCTGTTCTATTTTTTCCTTTCTCTTTCTGTTTTCCTGTCTTTTCCAGATCAGATGTTCTGTCTTCTAAATCACTAATTCTTTCTGTGGTCAATTCAAATATGTTCTTATGTGCCTCTAATTTATTTTTATCTCATCCATCATGTCTTTCATTCCCATTAAGCCTGTTACTTTTCTCTGTAGACTTTTAAATTGTTCTTTGTTCTCCCAGTGTCTCCTTAATATCCTTTATCTCTTAGTTATATTTCCTTTCAATTCTTTAAATTGATTTAGGAGAGTGTGTGATTATCACTGATAAATTGTCTTAAATCCTATATCTCTTCAGGATATTTGCCTTGTTCCTTTAGCTGGGCCATTTCTTCCTGTTTTCTAGTATGGCTTGTAATTTTTACTGATGTCTAGGCATCTGAATATGTTGGTGGTTTTATTCTGATGACCTATTTCTCTTTCTTACCTATTTGTTAATATTTTTTCACAGCTCTTCTTTGATATTTGGCTCAACTTATCTTAAGTCTTTAAAATTGCCCAGCTTAAGTTGTCAAAATTGTGCCAGGGACTCACTAATGGGGTACAGATTTTCTCCCAGGGATGAGGTAAATAGGGCTCAAAAAAGCAGTTTATTGGGAAGTGGATGTAGCTGAAGCAGTTGGGCACCCAGCTACCACGCACCCACCTACCACATGAGAGGTCCCAGATTCGGTTCCCAGGTGTCCTAAAGAAGATGAGCAAGAAAGCGAGCTGACTCAATGTGCTGGCATGGTAAACCGATGCACAAGATAACCCAATGAGATGATGCAACAAAGAGACACAATGAGGAAACACAATGAGAGACACAAGAAGCAGTTAGTGGAGGTGGCTTAAGGGATTGAGCACCTCTCCTTCCACATGGGAGGTCCCAGGTTTGGTTCCCAATGTTTCTTAAAAAAATTAAAAAAGAAGAGGAGTGCACAACAAACAGACACAGAGAGTAGACAGCAAGCTCAAACAAAATGGGATGGAGGGGAAATAAATAAATAAAATAAATCTTTAGGAAAAAAACTACTTTGTGAACCTATTTCCATTGCAAATAAAGCGTGATTTTAAAAAAAGAAAAAGCAGTTTATGTCCATGCAATTTTCAGACCTAGCCAGCAGATGGGGCCTATTAACACACCTAGCTACAAAGGTGTATCTCACTCAATTTTCCTGTGTTTTGGTCTGGCAGGAGCTGAGATTCAAAGCTGGCTCCACTGGCTAAATTCACTGAAAAAAAGGCCCCTAATTTCCCCTCACTGTTCCCTTGTAACAGTTGACAGGGCAGAAGACATCTGCTCTCCTCTCAGTTAGCTGCAATGAGCCAGGGGTTTTGCCCCCCACGTAATATCTCAGTGGTGGGGAGGGGAGCCCTTCCCAGCAGCTGTGAGGTTTAATAACTCACAGTTTGTTGTTTAGGATTCTTTCTTTCTCTGTCCCTCACCCTCCTGGGAGTTGTGAAGAACTGTCCTGGTCTGCTGACCCCTAAAGCAAGTCCCTCAGGCAGCTTTTGGCTCTTTCTCTGTTGTTTCTGTGAGAGAGCTGAGCCTTGTCTGCCTAATCCAATGCCATGTTCCCACAATCCTCCCAGAAGATATTTTTATATGCTTTTTAAATTAACCATATTTTAAATGTCCACAGATATTTATCATACTAGTGAAGTTTGCCAGTTGCTAGAGAATAAATCAGGCATATCCTGGAGCCATTAGGCTTAAAAGAGCATTAACCTTGCCATCACAGATTACTAATTAGGACAACTGGAAAAGATTGCCAGGAAAAGACTGGCAGCAAATATTCAGTTAACTCTGTGACACTGTAACAGATACTCACATGCACACAATAGCTTGTGTCTAGCATTTTCATTCCCAGCTTTGACAGACTATAGAGTCTACCTATATATCAGTCACTTGTTTTGTATTTAATAAGTACAGATGTTTTGGTAAGGGCTATCATGTACTAAGGGATCATGGGCAAATTTTTAGTTTCTTCATCCATAATGTTGTAATGCTACACATATCTTCCTTATAAATTTAGTCAAACAACTAAATAAATATTTAGAATAGTGTGTGACAGTCTCTATTCATTAAGTGCAAATTATTGCTATTATTGCTATTTGTTTTACTTTAATTCACTAAAAATTCTATGAAATACTTATTCTTTTCCTTATTTTGCAAATGGAATATCTGGAAATAAAAACTACCAATGACAGAGAACCTCAAACCATATATGTAGTGCATATAAGAAAAGTATCAAACAAGATCTGTAGGTCAAAATAAGAAAATTATCAATGAGCTAAATCAATCCAAAGAAAAAAATCCTATGTTATGTAAGGAATTATTTATCTGTGTTGGATAAGTGTGCCTGCAAGTGTGTTTAAAACCAAGAATAGTTGATTCTAGCTTTGATTCAATAGAATAAAGAAACAGATATTTCATATTTAAATTATAGTGTCAGTTTGAAATATTCCTTTCTCCATTCTTTTCCTTGTTTAATATCATTTATTTCCTCATGTTAGTTAATTTTTTTCTTTTAATTCATATATTGGGCAAACATAAGAAAATAAAGGAAAGTTTTAAAAAAATATTTATTTAATAAAATATGATATTAAGAATCTTTACCATGATAAATGATACTTAACTATTTTATATTGTGAAAACCTAAAAGAAATAGGCATTGTAAAATATATTTCATAATCACTGTTTTATCTATATAGTCCCACTTTTTATTCTTTTCAAGATATCTTTACTCTCTCTTAATATCAGAGCATATGTAAATAACTTATCACAAGAAGTTACTCTTTATTTCTATAATCTTTGATACAGTGAATAGACCAAGATGACTGATGATACTTTTCAGAATGTATTTTATGAAAACATGTTTAATTCATCCATATGAGAAATTTCAAAACAGTTGAACTATTAAAAAATACAGAAATGTGTAATATTTTCCTAAAATGAACCATATAATTCTTTTTAATCCAGAAAGTGCTACTAGAGATTATAATTTGAGATAATGCTTCTGAAATTTTATTTCATACAGTTAATAGGACACGTGCCTTGAGTCATGCCAGTTTAGAAGATATAATATCAGCAATTAAATTGTTCAAATAGGAAAAGGTTATGACAGTTTAGCATGATCCTCAGAAACATTTGTTATCCTTTTTTCCACATTCATAGAGACATTCTTGTAAAAGCTAAACTTTTATGTGGGATTTCATTAAACACAACAAAATTAAGCAACTTGAAATATAATTATAGATCTTGAAACACATAGCACCTGTTAATTCCACATATAAAGACTTACAAATATTTATTTTCTTTTTTATTATAACTACCTCAAGATGCCATTATAAAATAATTTTGCAGAATTTGTTATGTTGAGCATTGCATTCTTAGGATATTTTTAGATGTTCATTTTTTAAAAAGTTCTATGGTCTACTAATTTTCCCTATACAAATTCACCAATTTATGAATTTATCAGAACTTCCAATAAGATAATTTTGCAATCTATTCAACTTCTTCTGCTCCATAATATAGCCATTCAGGCCCTATTTCAGTTCCATTCATGGTAAACTGTTTTCTGGATGTAAAAGTTTGCTCATGCTATTTGCTTTTCCCATAACTCTTTGCTAAAGAATTCCAGCTATTGACTTCTATTCTTCAGTTGATGTGTCATTTTTTCAGCAAGGTCTTCTAGTCACCTAAATCTACATTGATATCTTCTATTGACATAGCAAGGTGTCTGTATTTTTTTTTCTTTTATTGCACTAAGCATTAACTGTAATAATTTTTATCAGTAAACTTATTTTCTGCAAAGTACTATTATTTTGCTAATAAACATCAAGAAAGATAGACTGAGTGATGTCATCATCATGGTCATATAAGACATCCCCTGGAATAGGATCCCCTCAGAATCAACTAACAAAAAGGCAAATCTCACTTCCTTGGAACTCTGGAGGATGATAAAGACTGGAGAAGTACTCCACAAATGCTTTTTTGAAGAAAAAAATATCTCTAATATCAGGTAAGAGATTTCCATCCCAGAAATCATCAGTCCAGACCTTTGTCTCTCACTTAGATCTCAAACAGCTTGGGAGTTGCACAGAGGCAGCATGGTTGGTGTCCCTCCTGCAGCACACGCAGACTGTAGAGAAACTCACAGCAGTGAGTTAGAATCCCATGCATTTCCAGGAACGGGGACACAAATCTGCAGAAACCCAGGATGCAACACAAGCTACTGAGGAGTGTTGTGTGCAAAAAGACCCCCAAGGCAAAAAAAAAAAAAAAAAAAAGAGAGAGAGAGAGAGAAGTTGGCAAATGGCATGCAGACTCAATCCAGATTCTCTTTACTGGACCGCCTAAACACAAAACAGACCTTTCTGGATTGACCCACTATTGGATTGAACCCATCTGGGACTCCTGGGCAGGATATCCTAACGGAGAAGAAACCAAAGGCAGAAAAGTCTCACAGAAAAGGGGCTGCGGACTGAATTGCAGTAAGACAGGAAGTTCTCAGAACTGAAAAGTATGAAGAAAGGGGATCAATGAGGGAGGGAAAGAATTTAAACAAATCCTACAAGCTGGGGAGAAAATTTACACAAAAACTGAACAGATCAAGATCCCTGGAGAAAGAAGAAAGGAAGGTAGCTTCCTCCTGGAGGTCAAATAATTGCACAAAAAGTACAAACTTAAAATGTATACAGAAAGAATCTATGGAACACAGGGCATTTTTAAGGCATTGGAATTGTTCTGCATGATCTTGCAATGATGGATACAGGCCATTTCAAAGTTCATCAAAACCTATAAAAGCATGGTACAAAATATAAACCATAATGTAAACCATTGACTATAGTTAGTAACAATGCTTCAATATTTGTTCATTAATTGTAACAAATGTACCCAACACATATAAGATGTTATTAATAGAGGAGAGTGGGAGATGGGGAGGGGGTTGCCTATATGGAAATCCCATATATTTTCTGTATGACTTTTCTGTAACCTAAGCTTCTTTGAAGACAAAGCTAAAAAAAATAAGACACTGGGGGAGCATATGAAATAAATTGTCGCTGTACACAAAAGATAATAGATCTTACAGTGATGAAAGACAATAAAAATTTTTACTTTTGTATTTATTTAATAATATTTATATTAATATATTATTGACATTTTATTATTTTTATTTGGTTATTTTGTTGGCTATGTTTTAGGGGTGTGTTTGGATCACAGAAGGGTCACAACTGTGACAGGGAAGGATCACTGGTGCAAGGTATTAGGGATGGGCAGATGTGTGGGGAGGGGTGCACCTGGGGCATGCATCTATGGCAATGTGAATATGTTCAAGTGGTCATGGGGTGATGTCTGGGTGGGTGGTGACAGACACAGTAATTGAGAGGATATTGAATTCCCATCCTAGAAAGTCCTATGATATTTTCTAATAGAGCAGCAAGAATCCTCCAAGTACATGGGCAGTGCCTAGTGAAGGAAGACAGACCATTACGCCAGGTCTTTGACATTGATGGTTGTATTGATGGATGAACCTTTCTTGTGAAATTGAAACTTAGTGTAATATTATATATTGCCTAAGAGTTATCTCCTGAAAACCTCCTTGTTGCTCAAATATGACATCTGTCTAAGCCAAACTCAGCATATAAACTCACTACCTTCCTCCCGGGTGTGGGACATGACTCCCGGGGATGAGTCTCCCTGGCACCAAGGGATTATTACTAAGCACCAACAAGTGATGAATTTGGAACAAGACCTTGACTAAAAGGGGGAAATATTAATTACAAATGAGATTTTATGGCTAAGAGATTTCAAAGTGAGTCAGGAGGTCGTGCCAGAGGTTATGCTTATGCACATCTCAGTAGGATCTCATTGACTGCCACAGGAAACATTGCCTCAAACAGCTGGGCTCCTGAGGACTCTAGAGATATCTCAGGGATTCAGTGGGCCTTACTTTGGAATATACACTCCCCAATGTAAAAGAGTTAGACTCATTTATAATTTTCTTACACATAGCTCCTCTTCCCCTTTTATTTGAATATATAATTAGCACTATAGTTGTTAAATATATGTACCAGAGACTTAAATCTTTGGTCTGTTCATATGCCAGTTGAGCTCTGAATCTCAGCATAGTTGTAACACCTACTTTCCAGTTCATTGGACTCACCCAGAACAACTAACAAAAGGATGATGGTGGAAAATGCCTATCTCAAAAAACAGAGTGTCTACAACTGCAAGCAAGATAGTTCCATCCATCTGCCTCATGAGATCTAAGCCACCTCCCAATCAGGAACAGAGTAGGCAACACCATCCCAAAATCCTCAAGATTGAAGAGTGAACAAACATAAGGTTGAATGCAACTATGGACTAAAGTAGACTTATTATTATTCTAGCAATGGAAGAACTTGTAACACCAATATAAAGGCAGTGGCCACCAAAGCTTGTAGGGAGAAGCAGAGGAAAGAATAGGTGTAACATGCGGCATTTTTGGGTCATTGAAATTGTCCTGCATGACATTGCAAAGATGGTTACAGGCCATTATATATTTTGTCAAAATCTACAAAATTGTGCAGTGCAAAATGTTAACTATAATGAAACTATAGATCATAGTTAGTAGCAATGTTTCAAAATGTGTTCATCAATTGTAACAAATGTACCACACTAATGAAAGATGCTCTTAATGGGGAAAAGTGTGGGAGGGGAAGGGGTGAGGCAGATGAGAATCTGCTTATATTTCTGATGTAACATTTATGTAATCTAAAGCTTCTTTCAAAATAAAATAAAATTTTAAAAAATATTAGAGAGGGATTAGATGGGATTTTACAAAAATGTATAATATTCTTAATTAGAAATATATTAAGGGTAGAATTTATTATATTTTAGTGTTAGCTCCTTAAAAGAGAATAGATTTGGATGTCTACAAAATCTGTAAGCTTTTCTTACATGTATTGCTGTTAGACTGGTGCTTTGTACATGAGGATGAGCTAGCAAAAGTCTGTTATACTATTCGACTGGATCTATGAATAAGTCTGAGAATGCCATGGGGTTTTAAATATTATCTCATAAACATAGGTTCTCTTATCATTTAAAAATGTATACCATATATATAGGGAAAAATCCGATGAAAAAGAGAAGAGAAAATCTTAATAGTTAAACAAGAGTTATTTTAAAGGTCCAGAATAAGTAGGACCAGGTGTCAAAGAATGGCCTTAACACAAAGCCAATCCACCATAAAAACAAGAGGGAGAAGCTGGGCTTCAGTGTTAACACATCAAAATAATCAGATGCACAGATATCAGCAGAAAATTACAAGCCATACAAAAAAACATTAAGATATGGCTTGGTCAAGGCAACAAATTAGAACTACAGCGGAGACACAGAATTTGGAACAATAATAGTTTGAGACTTCAATACACCACTCTCATCAATAGATAGAATATTTAGACAGAAGATCAATAAGGAAACAGAGAACTTGAATAATAAGTAAATGAAGTAAACCTAACACACATATAAAGATCATTGTACCCCAAAATAGCAGGATATCCATTCCTTTAAAGTGCACATAGATCATTCACCAGGATAAACCACCATTCAAACATTGAGTATGTGACACTGGAACAATAAAATGATGTCCATTGTCACTACTGTTATTCAACATTTCACTGACAGTTCTATCCAGAGCAGTAAGGCAAAAAAATAAAAATAAAATAAAATAAATTAAAAGACATCCTAATAGGAAAGAAAGAAGCAAAACTTTCACTATTTGCAGATGACATGGTCCTATATAT
This sequence comes from Cabassous unicinctus, assembly GCA_029593785.1. NCBI lineage: Eukaryota > Metazoa > Chordata > Mammalia > Cingulata > Chlamyphoridae > Cabassous > Cabassous unicinctus. The sequence continues at coordinate 9,800 of JAQZBX010013816.1, forward strand.
AGAAAGTCCTGGAAAATCCACAATAAAGCTAAGAGCTAATAAACGAATTCAGCAAAGTGGTGGATTATAAGATGAACATGCAAAAATCAGTAGTATTTCTATACATTAGTAATGAGCAAGTTGAGGAGGAAATCAAGATAAACAATTTCATTTACAAGAGCAACTATAAGAATCAAATATCTAGGAATTAATTTAACCAAGGATGTAAATGACTTTCACACAGAAAACCATATAACATCCCTGAAAGAAAACAAAGAAGATCTAAATATCTGGAAGGACATTCCATGTTCATGGATAGAAAGACTAAATATTATTAAGCTGTCAATTCTATCCAAAATAATTTACAGATTCTATGCAGTCCCAATCAAAATTCCAACAGTAAACATTACAGAAATAGAAACACAAAATACTAATTTTATTTGGAAGGATATGAGGCTCTGAATAGCCAAAATGTCTTGAAAAAGAAGAATAAATTTGGGGAGTCTCACATTTCCTGACTTTAAAAAATATTGCAAAGCTACAGTGGTCAAAACAACCTAGCACTGGCACAAGGATAAATATATTGACCAAATGGATCAAATTGAGAGTTCAGGAGAAATAGACCCTCACATCTATGGCCAATTGATTTTTGACAATTTTGCCAAGTCTACTCAATTGGGAAATAATAGTCTCTTCAACACATGAGGTCAGGAGAATTGGATATCTATATGAAACAGAAAGAAAGAGGTCCACTAGCTCACACCTTAATCAAAAATTAACTCAAAATGGATCAAAGACCTAAATTTAAGAACCAGGACTATAAAATTCCTAGAAGAAAATGTAGGAAAGCATCTTCAGGATCTTGTGTTAGGCAATGGTTCCTTAGACTTTACACCCAAAACACAAGCAACAAAAGAAAAAAAATAGATAAATGGAATTTCCTCAAAATTAATAATCTTTGTGCCTCAAATGACATCATGAATTTGAAAAGACAACATACTCAATGGGAAAAAAATATTTGGAAACCACGTATCTGATAAGGGTTTAATACCCAGAATATGTAAAGAATCCTACTACTCAACAATAAAAAGACAAACCAATTAAAAGATGGGCAAAAGATTTCAATAGAAATTTCTCTAAAGAGGATACACAAATGGCTAAAAAGCATGTGAAAAGATTCTCAACATCACTAGCTATTAAGAAAATACATATCAAAACCACTATGAGTTATTCCACATCCACTAGAGTGGCTACTATTAAAAACAGAAAATGACAGGTGTTGGAGAGGATGTGAAGAAATAGGAACAATCATTCATTGTTGGTAGGAATATCAAATGGTGCAGCCACTGTGGAAGACAGTTTGTCAGTTCCTCAGGAAGCCAAATATAGAATTACCACATGACCTGGGAATCCCACTACTAGATATATACCCAGAAAAATTGAAAGTAGGGACTCAAACAGATATTTGCACACTGATGTTCATAGCAGCATTAATCACAATTTCCAAAAGCTGCAAGCAACACGAGTGTTCATCAACAGATGAATGGATAAATAAAATGTGGCATATACATACAATGAAATATTATTCAACCATAAGAAGGAATGAAGTCCTGATTCATGTAACAACATGGATGAACATTGAGAACGTTATGCTGAGTGAAATAAGCCCTATGTAAAATGACAAATATTGTGTGATCTCACTGATATGAAATAATTATAATACGCAAACTCATAGATTTAGAATCTAGAATATAGGTTACCAGGGGATAGATTGGTGGTAAAGAATAAGGAGCTATGCTTATTTGTACTGGATTTCTATTTTTGTGGATTGAAAAGGTTTGGAAATACATGGTGGTGATGGTAGCACATTATTATGAGTGTAATTAACAGCACTGAATTATATATGTGAATATGGTTAAAAAGGGAAACTGTACGTCATGTATGTTACTAGAATAAAAATTAAAAGATAAAACACAGACTGTATAACACAGTGAACTCAATTCTAGATGACGGACTATAGTTAATAGTATAAAAATATTCTTATATAATATATAATATGAATTATAGCAAATGTACATTAATACAAGGTTTTAATTATAAGGTGGTATATGGAAAAATGCACCTAATGTAAAATACGGAGTATAATTGAAAACACTATTTTATTAATCTTTTATAAATTGTAACACAGGCAACTATTGTTGAAAAAAAAGGACAATTTTTAAAAAGTGCTATCATCAATTGGAACAAATGTTCTACAATAATGCAATTTTTTTGTGGTATGGAACTATATGGGAATCTTGTATTTTATGCATGATGCTTTGTAAAACCACAACTTCTCTAGTAAAAAAACACTCGGTGCAATAGTGTATATAGTCCAAAATAGGGTAAATGATTTTTACTAAAGTTTCCAATATTCTTAAATAAGGAAAATTTACATTTATTTTGACAAACTGTATGTTTGGTTTGGTATAAGATTAATGCTAGTCTAATAAAATAAGTTTGGAAGCACTTCCTCCTCTATTTCTGGGAGAAATTGTGTATAATTGGTAATTTTTTTTCTTTATTTTGAATTAGATTATAGAATTAATTTTAAGAGTCAAAATTATAAAACATTGAAAAACAAGTGAAAGTACTTACAATAATTGGCAGTCAAAAATTTCTTACATAGAGAACATAAAGCATGAACAGTGAAAGAAAAATCTGATAAATTGTATCATATCAAAATTAAAAATGTCTACTCTTCGATGTTTCTGTTACCTAGCAATTGAGAGACTGTGAGAAATGATGTGGAGTACATATAACTGATAAGGATGTGTATCCAAGATACATAATGCACTACTATAACTCCACAATAAGAAGACAACTCAATACATATTGACAAAATATTTGAAAATACAACTCAAGGCAAAAAATGATACATGAATTCCTAGTGTAAGATAAAACCACAGGGTGGCGCAGAGTCTGGCCTTTCCTCTCTCCAGTGGAGTAACTTTCTGGGGTTTGGCAGCATCTGTTTAAATATTTAGAGGCAAACACTCTCATCACAGCTAAAGCGTAGCTTTGTCTGGGTGTTTGTGTTTTGTAAAATTGTTTTTGTTTAACATGGGTACATTGAAGCTTAACTGTGAGTATCAAGCTAGCTTCTGAAAACACCAAGGTCTTGCTGATAGCGCTAAGCCAACTCTCAGAAATCAGGGACTACTTTTCTCTTTCTCCTATAGACAATGAAGTCATGCCAGAAATACATGCCCCCAAATATATCAAAACTTTATATGAAAATGATTTAAAATTCATTAAGAAAATAAGACAAGAGATGAAAAAAAACAAACTATGTGAGAAGTACAAAAACTCAGAAGTAAAGTTACAGAATTCAAGAAAGAATTTGAAGAGAAAAAAAATTTTCAAAAATGAAGATTAAAAGGAACATTTAAGAGAAACAGAAGATAAAACAGGATCATTTTAAAATTCAAGATGAAATGAAAATGGTGATAAAATAATTCAAGACAAACAGACATATACTGAATATAACTAAGGAAGCTCCAACATATACTTAATAGGAATCTCTAAGGAAGAAAACAGAACAAATATAAAAATTATCATTCTATAAAACACTCCTCAATATAAAGAGAAAAAGAAAAAATAATGAAATAAATATTTAAGGAGCATACCCCATATTTGAGGAAAAAATATAATATATATAATAGTAAGACTTCTGAAATGTAAAACTAGAGGAAAATTTATTTGAACATCTAGGCCAAAAGACCAAGTGACTTATAAGAGATAGAAACTTGGAATCACAGAGTTTTTGAAGAATATCATTATGTGCTAGAAGAAATGTGAGTCAAGTACTTACTTGAAAGTCAAATTAACTTTCAAATATGGTAGAAACAAAGTTACCAAACTGCAAGGGCAGCGACAAGCCTCGGTGTGGTCCCCAGGCCTGCCCATCAGCCATGGCCTTCTACTTGTGGATGATGGTAGCTGGAAGGCAGCCCCCATCAACAAGTGCGGCCGCCCCATGGACACCTGACGACACGCCAAGATCACGAAGCCTGACTCCATTGATTCTAACAACCAGCTCTTTGCACCTGAGGGCAACCTACCTGGGGAAAGGTCAACAGCGGAGGATGAGGGCCCAAGCCTTCAGATGCAGCATCAGAAGCTGCTCATCCAGCTGAGCAGCAGGGCTAGGGCCTGGCTGTTACTCTGTGACAGCCTTCTTCAAGTGGCTTTTTGTGGCTGAGGAGAGTCCAGCCACAGCTGAGAGCGTGTGGGGGCAGGGAGTTGGAGTCCCATAGATACACGGATATACAGGGGGCGGCAGCAGAGATGGCGACAGCTGGAGCCTGTAGTGCTGTGTCTGTGCTAATAGAGAGGTTGAAGAGGCAGGATGGCTTGGGGCTGCCTGTGGCCCCTTCCAGTATACAGCCAGGTGCCCTCTTCTCCCCGTGGGACACAAGAGATATGGCATGTATAAAATCGTGATATTTGGTGTGTCTGGGGAGAACACCACGTGACCCTGGGGTCCTTTCATATTTTCTGAAAATCACTCTTGAAGGCTGTCCTAGGTGCGGGGGCATATGCTCAAGCCCCCACACCACCCCTCCTGCTGCCTGGGCGTGGGAAGGGGCTGCAGGCACAGTGCTGGTAATTATCAAACACGAGGATCCCTGTATGATGATATACATGTTTGTTTTGTAAGTTCACAAGTTTTACTATATTGTTTTTCTATGTTCATGTATGAATGATATACTACCATAAATTTTTTAAATGAAAAAAAATTCAGTGACTTGGTGAGTTAAGATTTACATGAGCCCCCCTTAGAAATCAAGTAGAAATGAGCTTAATATGAGAAAAATTATTAAAGAAAGGTCAATATAAGAACTAATGGGAATCACTGAAAATATTTAAGTCCAGAAGTTAATAATCACACACACACACAAGCACACATACCCACACATTGGGAATCTTCAGAGCATGATTGGGAAGAATCAAATCATTACCCTGAAGACTGAAGTAAATAAAAGGAAAGAACCAAGCATTAATCCTGCCTTTCTTTTAACTGGGAATCTGAAAAGATAAGGAGGTAAATATTTCCTTATATTTTCCTATTATCTAAAAAGTATGTGAAATATTGTTGTATTCCAGTTAATAAAGGATAAAGAAATAATAGATTTAGGAAATCACTATTTTGCAAAATCACCTTCTTTGAATTAATCAATATAGGCAGTAAGAATCACAAGCCGTTAACACCATAAAAAGAGTCAACCAGACACTGCTTGCTTACTGTTTTAAGAATGAGACAGCTTCTATGTGCTCAGCATAATAATGGCCCGCCCTAAAGATATTTTGTGTTAATCCCAGATGGACACTATCTAATCACAGGAATCTTTAAAAACAGAGATCCTTTCCCGGCTATAGTCAGGAAATGTGACCAAGTAAGAATGGTCAGATGTATGCAGTACTACTGGCTTTGAAGGTGGAGGAAGGCGGCCACGAGCCAAATAATGTGTACAGCCTCTGGAAGCTGAAAATGGATTTTTCCCTAGAACCTCCAGAATGGAATGTAGTCCTGCCAACAATTTGAGTTCTATCTCCAGAGAGACACGTCAAAATTCTAGAAGTGTAAGATAACAAATTTGCATTGTTTTAAGCCGCTAAATTGTTGGTAATCTGTTACAGCCTCGATAAAAAACAAATACAACCTATTGTCTTGCCAACTGGATTGAAATAATCAAGCTTCTGTATCTTGTGGTCAATAAGCAGGATAGAGGGTCATGTTTACCTGCTACATTTCTAGGCAATCAGCAAAACCCACGCTATGAAAAACTTTAACGGCCAAATGGTCCATTTTTACCAGCAAATAAATTATAAGCAAGGAAAAGGATGGAGGAGCAATGTGTAGAATAAAAAAATTCTTTAAAAATTATCAAATTGTGGGCAGGACTAAACTATAGAGATTAATGAAGCAAATGGTGGTGATATTAAGAAATGCAAAGGATTGGTTACTATAAAAAGCAAGACAGTGGTTAATTATAGGGAAGGGTGAGCACACATAGGGGCTGTGGGAGTAACAGGCAAAGTTCTATTTCTTTATCTGCTTATATTTATAAGGTCATTGGCTTATAACCATTCACTGATATTTACATTCATTTTATGTGATTTTCCATAATTCGCTTATTTTATAGTAAAATATGTCTGACTAAATGTAATTCTGGCTGGTTCATTTTTATAGTAAATGTGTTTTATGTACTTTATCACAACTAATATGTTTTGAAGTAAATTATAGGTCCCCAATACAAATCTGTTGATAGTCTTAAACTTTAATCTTTCTACAGTAACTTTTAATAATTTAATTTGCTTTTTTCATCCTTTAAAGTTTTACATGCAGATTTCATTTTCCTGTTTCCAGTGTCTCCCTGAAGCAATCAACTTCATCTTCCCATAAATTTCTGCATGCTTTGAAGTCATATTGAATTGACAAGTTTATGAATTTTCTTTACTTTAACTTGTCCTGAGTGTAGCAATTCAGCTGGCACAGTGATAATTTTTGAAAAATCATTATGCTTTGTTTGTTTGTGCATTGCTGACTTTTTTTTTTACAAATTAACTAATTTCCAATACTTAGGAATTAGTATGACTGGTAAGCAATATTAGACTCTGTATTTGTTCACAGACACATTTCTACACAAACTTAATGTTACAAAAGTGAAAAAAAGTAAAATCTGTGATTTTTTTTTCACAAAATGTTTTATTAAAATATGAAACTCAATCAAACTCAATCAAAATATATATAATGAAACAGTTTAAAGAATGCATTTTTAGATTAGGCTCCCACTGTTCTACATCTTTTTCTAGGGACTAGAACATCTAGATAGATGCAGAAAGCCCTCAATTTAAAGTAAAAATTTGTAATGAAGAAAAAAATCTAGGCCCCAAATCTCATTTTGCCTTATAATATCTTACAGTTGTGAATGACTAATTATTGAAACCCTGGTTGCTTCTATAAAGTAAATATTTTATTACAGTGGCAGTATCTGGATAACTGAATAACATATCTTCCAAGATAAAAGCCTTATACTATTCATAGAAATAGATATAAAATTTGTTTATGTCTTTAAAATGTTTTTATGTTATTTTACTGGTGTTAAATTTTGGCAGGATAAAAGAGTTGAAAGAAAAAAGTTTAAAGTCTTTGTACCTGAAAAGAAAGATAAGTAATGGTTATAATAAGAACAGCAATTATACTCATTACAAATGGCTGGGTTGTCTAGAAATTTCTAAAACTCTTAAGAAAATTATTTTTCATAAGAATTAAGTTAATAGTTATGATTTAGCAATGTTCACAGAAAAATATTTTCTTAAGAATATTAAAAAAATACTTAAGAAACATGCAATTATATACCTTACTAGTATTTGTGAGGCTATGTTTATGCTGCTACTTCTATTTCTTTTTCAACATCCTTCTAAGGATATTCATTTGAAGCCTTATATGTAATAGTTAAAATTTGTAAAACAAGAGTTTCTAGACCACTGATTCAAATGTGATGAAAAAGATATGCATGAAAATTTTAAATTTTAGATCATTTAAAACTCATCTATGATATCGCATATTAACTCCCTGAAATCTGAAGTTTGTTTAATGTGTGGCATTTAAAGTCTTTCCACAGTTCATTAGTCTCCGTAGTTCAGATGATAATGGATTTGTGTATTGTCTTGCATTTGTAAAACATGGGAGAAAAATGAAAAATGTTTATTTAAAGTCTAATAATCTTTTAGTCACTTTAGGAAGTCTAGACATTTCTTACAGGTAGCTATGACTAATATTTCCTTGATTGTGTGCAACAACCTGTGTGTATGGGTAGCTTGTTCCCAAAATTTCTGATTGTATATATAATTTATTTCAAAATTTCAGTCAACTGATAAAGCTAGAATCTATTAGATCTTAAGCACTAGTTAATCAGTACAAGTTTATATTGTCATACTTCAATTTTTATTTAGGTGCAAGAGATTTGTATGGCAATGCTTATAAAATGATATAAGATATTGAAAAATTGAAATTGATAATTCATATACCAATGAATTTTACCTCCTCTCTTATTCATTTGTGTTAATGGTATTATTGGATATTGTGAGTTATATTCTCAAAGATACTCAATAAATACCAATAGATTCTGTGTATGCTCCTTCATTCTGCTCCCCCAACACAGTCTCCCTTTCTTTTCTAGCCTGCAGAATTTGCATTAGCCACAAGTTTTTCCAGTACTGTTTCCACTGTCTGAAGAACTATTTCCCACCAAATTTTAGCTTGGTAAAGCACAGTTATCATTCAGACACCTATGCAATGTCATATCCTCAGTTTACTCAAACTTCCATCACAGCTTGTTTCACTTTCTCATACAATTGATCATTTTCTGAAATATTTATTATTTTGCATATGTTTACCATCTTTCCCTATTAGAACATAAGGCTCATGAGCCACATAGTTTGCCAACTGGTAGCCTTGTATTCTTCACACTTATAAGATATTAATTGGAAAAATGTGGAATAAATATACTAATATTTTTAATATTCAAAACACAGCTAGAGGCTAAATTAGTCAATATCTTTTCCATTTTCCACAACAAAATAAGACCTCTGGGTGGTTTCTTTCTAATCATATCTTCTTATGAAAGATGTTACAATTCACTATTTGTTTTTACTTTTGTAACTAAACTTAGATATTATTATTCTTTCAGGTATGTCTTGATTACCTACTATGTGACACGCACCATTAAGAGCACTTGAAATATGCTGAATATTCTTGTTCAGTAATATTAGGGCCATGGCATTCAGATTAAAAAAAGGAAGGAAATATAATCTTCACATGGTTATGAAAAATAGTCATGTATTTATAACGTTGTGGTGGTGTTTAATGATATTCATCTCTGGGAATCAAAATAGAAATCAGGCAAATAAGGTAAATGAAGTTTTAAAAAGAAATGTTAATATTATCAATCTTGACAACGGAGAAGTGAAAATAGTGCTAAAAAATCTTTAATTTTTTTAAAGTTTAAAAATTTAAATAAAAATTTAAATATTTAAAAATTAAAAATGTAACTCTGATTTCTGATGTATTATATTGTATTACAGAAAAGTAGTACAGAAAGAAAAATAAACCTTAAAATTAACAACTAATATATAACTACTCTAACCTTTTGGTCTATAAGCTTAATCATTTTTATATGCCTGTATTTATACTTATGAATAAATAAAATTAAAATGATCAGATGGTCTATATGTACATTTTTCTTACTTGTTAATTTCTGAGCAGTACTTTGTTGAAAATTTGGACTGTGGATACATATTCTGAATATCTTGAAGGACAGGTATAATCAGAAAAACATCTTTGTATATTCTCAGAATTAAGTGTTTTGAATGAAAATTTCAAAGACTTTTACATTTTGTCTGTGCTCATTACATATATGCCTATTGTTAAAATTTTCTCTTAAAAACTTGGAAATCTTAGATTGAATAAGTTTTGTTTTGCTCATTTCCTCAGTCATCAATTTTCCCCTTGTTTTTTCTATCCATATTATAGTGAAATCCTGATTTAAAGATCTCCATGCCACTGAAATAAATTCCTTCAAATTCTTTGAGCATGGTGGGATTTTAAAAATATATTTATAGCAAATTTTGAGATTATTGCTTTGGTGTCTATATGCTCTTCAATCAACTACTCTCGATAATTCAAAAATTGAGAATTCTATACAAATTTTGAAAAATGATTTTTTTTCCATTCAGTTTCCAGGATTTGGGGCCAATTTCTAACATTATTACATATTGTTTAGGATAATTAAATGAAGAATTTGAATGGGACAACTTTGTTTATAAACACCTGATGTGCTTAACTGGAAACTTCTAAAATTAATTACATCTATATATTGTTTTCTAACCCTTTAAAATTGTATGCTTTCATACTTCCCTAGTCAGATTTGTTTTTATTGTCACAGAGTTTGGCACATGATAAACATTCAGTTTAATTTTTTAAGTTAATGGATAAATAAAAAACATATAAATATAGGACATTTAATTATTTCCAGTCTTGTGATAATGATGCATGATATTTAGTACTTTTTTGGGATAAACTGTTCCCCCAAAAAAGATATGTGAAAGCATTAATCTCCAATAATTCAGGATGTGAGCTTATTTGGAAATAGATCATTTCAGATGATATTAGGAAAATTAAAGTGACAGTACAGTGGAAGAGGGTGAGCCCTTAATCCGATATTACTAATGTCTTATAGAAGAGAAAATTTGAATGCATACTGAGCAGAAATATAGGAGAACACCATGGATTGCTGTCAAACCACCAAAAGCTGGCAGAGGCAAAGAACAGATTCATCCCCATGGATTTTGAAGGAAGCATGACCCTGTTACCACCTTAATTTCTAGCCTCCAGAACTGTGAGACAATAGATTTCTGTTGCTTTAAGCAACCCAGTTTGTGGTATCTGTTACATCAGCCCTAGGAAACTAAGACAAGTACTATTAGATAATAATAATCTCTCAATTTACCAGAAATTTGTTTAATGTACAAAAGTAGCAATATTAAAGATTTAAGTCCTTCAGCTTACATAATAGAATCATTCAAATCTAAATAAATGTACTGGTCTACCTCAGTTAACTCTGTATTAAGATGAAATATAGAAAATATACAATCTGATTTTCATGGGGCATCATTTTGACAGTATTACCAATAATGATATGATAGATATTGGTGTTGGTAGATATAAGGACTTAGAGATTTTGAAGATTTGGTTATATGAGATTAGCTTCTTATATGCCAGAGTTGTGAAATGTTTTGATTCTTTTCTAGAATGTTAATGTTTGAAAAACCTTTTCACATCTTGAACTCACTTTTAATATTCCTTAATACACAATTGTTTTAGTTTGCTAAAGGCTGCTGGAAGCAATATATCAGAAATGGGTTGCCTTTTATAATGGGAATTTATTAGCTTAAAAGCTTAAAGCTCTAAGACTGTGGAAATGTTCAAATCAAGGCATAATCAGAGATTCTGTCTCACTGAAGCTCCGCTGCTGGTGACCTTGGACTCCTGCCATGTGGCAAGACACAATGGCGGCTCTTCTGGTTTGGGTATCTTCCCTGAGCTCTGCTGTGGGTGATCAGGAATATAGCTCATCTCTTTCCTCTCCTCTGGGTCTCCTCTCTTTTAGCCTCTTGGAGGCCTCTTTCTGAGCCTCTGTTCTCCATTGATTCCAGCCTCTGGCTTCCAGAATCTCTGTCTCAGCTGCTAAGGGTTTCTCTATCTCTGCCTCTTTTGGCTGTGTGTCTCTGCCCCATATACAAAAGACTCCAGAAAGAGGACCAAGACCTACACTGGATCATACCTCAGTGAAGTGATCCAGTCAAAAGCCCCCCAACTGAATCTAACCCAATCAAAGGGTCCCACACCCACAGGAATGGATTAGCTTTAAGAATATGATCTTTTCTCATACTTATCTCAAAAAAAGGTTTTCCATTAACAGGTTGTGGATGAATTATTTGACTGGTTAAAGTTAAAACAAAGCTTCTTCTCCAGAATGCCATATTGATTGATACTTCAGCATCATAAATTTAAGAAATGAATGATAAAAACAATGACACAAAACATTGGCTGATCTCAAGTGATTTACTTGAGTATTTACATATGTTGATCAAATGAGTGCCAGTTATATTAATATGAGAAATACACAGACTTTTGTTTTTTTGCATGTGTCAATTTTGTTGACAGCACATTTCATTTTGGTCAAATGAATACATTTAATTAATTTGATTTTTTGAAATATCAGCTATAATTGTTACAAAAAAAAAACAAAATTGACTTGTACTGTGCAAATAATTATTCATCATGTTAGTAAAATGAGAAAGATCAAAGTTCAGTGCATGCTTCTATTTCCATCCTTCAGCCAGCAAATGGTGTTGATTGTTCCTCTACTTCTGATGTACAAGAGAAGCCAGCTTGGCTGCATTTTCTTCTGTATTTGTGCATTCAGTTCATGAGGTAATACCCTCTAGTTCCATTGATTGCTGACATAGACTTGTTTCTCTCTGGAACTTTCCAGTATTTAATATTATGAGATTTGGCAACACAATATGCAATCAAATCTCAAATTGAAAATAAAATAGAGCCTTCAGCAATGTGAAATTCTTTTTGACCTTCCTATGGTTTTTCTAACCAGAAGATACTGTATTTACTGGCTTACACACTCATAATTTATTTTTTTTCCTTCAACTTCTCTCTGTTTTTCTGTATTTTTCTCAAAACAACAGTTATTTAAAATCCTATCAATCATCCTCCTGCTGGATGCCTATGCTGCTTTGATTCCAGCCTGACATGTTGGTACAGACATGTAGGGTCACACAGCCAATACATTCAGCCTATTCATATCAACAGTGTAAGGGCAGATATTTTGGCACTAGAGAAATAGAAAATGTACTACTGAGATGATTTCTCTCATCACTTCATCTTGATATCTACCAGTGTTCGTAGAAAGAAATATATCATTTTTAGACATTCAGCTAATTTTTCCCCAGAGAAGAATGTGATACATTATTTGAGCTGAAGGAGGAGGTTTGGAAATGCAAATTTGGCAGGAAACAAAATCTCATTATAATGAAATTATTGAGAATATGCCTTTTGACTCACCTGTCTTCTATGCATGCTACCACACAAAACTACTGGGTGGTTGGAGAGCAAATGAAGCAAAATATTAAGTTTTAGGAGGTGATAGTAAAAAGAAAGAAGCAGTAGAGAAAAAAAGAAATTTGGGTGTGTTATGATCAAATATCATTTGTGTAATACAATAAATGTTTATATCTTACTCCTTCAGAGATCAGTGATTTATCAATGCAGTAAACTTTTCCAACATCTTAATTTGAGTATGTCTCTGGATTCGATAGCTGGAAAAAAAGACAGAGTTGAACACAGAAAATTAAATAGTTTTACCTAGAGGTGACCTATGTCATCTTCCTTCAAAGTCCTTTGGTGAAATTAGACAAATGGCTTTTACTAATTGCAAGGGGCCTAGAAAATGGAGTCTGCCATGTATCAAAGAGAATGGTAACCAGAAAAAATACAAGAAATTCAGTTAAATTGGAAATTCTGGTAAAAAAACAAATATATTTTAGTATAAAAATGTAATATAATTACACTAAAAATGTCCTTTATCTGTGATTCAAATCCAACAGATTGATAAATTGGCAACCCTCTCTAGAAAAAGAACAGAACTGGATATTATTGATAAGCACCATTTATGCCTATCAGAGTCCACTTTTTTCCTAAAAAAGTATTTGCTTCACTCTTCTTCCCACACGTAGAAGACAATCACTTTCTCCTGAAGAGAGAAAACCCAAATCCTTTATAGTCACAGTTCAAAAGTCCTGGATATCTGGAGAGGTGTATCTGTCTCTTTCTTAGGTTCATTGATCTTTAAACCAAAGCATTAAAAAGACAAGCTATTTGACCTATACATCCCGGATGCGCATGGTAGAACATGGTATAGTAATTTGCAAGAAACATTCTCAGTTAGAAATGGAAATAAAAAGTCAGAGCAATTAAATATTCTGACATCATACAAGTCAGATAATATGAAGGTTCCATATCGGAGGGTGAAAATATTCATTAATTAGTCTGTGGTTCTGCTCTTCAAGGAGCTGCCTTATGGACTGTATTTGTTTTGTTTTGTTCTAGAAAATGGAGTTTTCTCCATTTCAGAAATTGTTCTGTTTTTTTTTTTGACCCCTGCTTCAGGCTTTTGAGAGATTCTTCTTTTGCTACTAATGCCAATTGAAATATAGGGTGAGTCTGTCCTTTTTGGGGACTTCATAGTATTTTCGACCATATTCATAAGCATTCAGGTTTTGAAGTAAGGGTTATTCTAATGCTCAAGAATATACTGCATACTTAATTTTGTGTATATATATATAATATACATATATACATGTATTTATAAACATATGTGTATTGTGTGTATGTAGGTATGTGTATACATATACAATTATTTTGTTGATAGTATACAATAACATAAAACATTTAGCAAGCTTCTTTTTGATTTATATGCTTCTAAAAAGTTCTTTCTTAGTTCTCAAATCTGTTTATGTTCATGCTTGTCTCTCATAACTTAAGGCCATATAAAGGACATCTGAAACTCAGTGTGGATGGCAAAATAACTTAATTTTATTAGCCATTAAGGCTTTCTAACAAAAAAACCTAAAGGTTTGGTTTTATATCTTAAAATTTAGCATCAGGAAGCAGGCAGTTTTTCATACCCCGATAAATCTTTGAGTTCTGGACTTTGCCTGTAATATCCTTTGGTATCTTCTTGAAAATCAGGACATTTTTGCTTAAGCTCATTTCTTCAATTAATAATTTGCTAAAGAGTCAAAAGTAGACAAAACTACTAATACACTGATTTTTCCAATCTATTCCTCTACAGATTCACGCTCAGTAGGCATGTGGCCTGCCTTCCAATTTGTTGCAGATGGACGTTTTATCAATGTTTTGTCATTGTATTACTGTGGAGCGAGTTGTTATATAGAACATGGTGGAAACACAGGTTCAGGCACAATAGAAAACTCAGCAAATGACCATTTTATTACTTACATAGCACAAAGAGTCCAAAAGAGCAGGGGAAGAGATCCCACCATGGCCAGCCTCCCAGAGAGGCCAGCTGCTTGGGTCAGGATGAGTGGATGGCAGGTCTGCACACCCTGCCTTTTATCAGAGAGGGGAGAGGTATTTGTGCTGCCCAAGAGGGGAGTGGCCCTGCCACCAAGAGTTTTCACCCTAATAAGCAGCTGGAACTGCTTGTTCACTTTTTTTAATGTAGGGTCAAGCTTTTTCATTAGGCCTAACATCACCCCCTGCCTTGTGGAATGCAAACATACTGAAATATCTGCACATAATAGAAAAGAAGGCAAGGGTATGTGAAGGTTGGAGGTCTAGGAGATGGCCACTAAGCATATCCCTGACTTTCAGAGCTCTCCAGCTTCCAAAATCAGTATCTTTGCTGACCACTACCATACTATTAAGATAATGGCATGCATTTTAAATTGTGTTTAAAGTACCCACTATTTCAAGAACCAAATTCTGTATTAAATAAGGTGATTCTAGGAACTATAAGTGATGAATTTAAAAACTCATTAGTTTACATTATGGTTTGCACTTTATCCTGTACAGTTTTATAGACTTTGACAAATGTATAATGTCATGTGTCCACACAGATGTAAGATATTAATAATGGGAAGCTATGTGTGCAGATATGTGTCAAGGGTGACATGGGAATTCCCTATACTTCCAGTGTAATTTTTCTGTAACTCTAAAACTTCTCTAAATACAAAATTTATTATTACAAAAAAAGAAATAAACAGGATACATTTTAATGGCAAAAAAAACCTCCCCATTGTCTCAATTCAATAGAAATTTATGTCTTGCTCAAAGAAATCACAAAATGGGACAAGTTTCCTCCCAATAGCACTTACTCTGTCCATTTTGTAGCTCCGGTATCTTCCATGTGACTTTTTGGGTGAATCTCAGCCTCCGTATCAAACCAGTGAACAGAAAAAGATCATAGAGAATTCATTCACATTAAATTACATTAATTACAAATACATTAATGTTTTAAAAAGAGCCAGATCTGGAATTAGTAGTCATCAGTAACTCTCAAATCCCAATGGCAAGAATTTATTTACTTTTAACCACATTTAATCACAAGGGAGGACAGGAAATGAAGTTTAGATGTGTGCCCAGGAAAAAGAGAATCAATACCGATAAATATCTATCCTGTCATTGTGTGGGTCATTATTATATAAATAAGGAATTATTCATATACTTTTTTTTTCTTTTTTTCATATACGTTTTTATTTATCTTGCTTTACTCCTCCATGTTACTTCACAGAAATAGATCCAAGACTACTGGTAGTAGCTCTAATATATATGCTCGTTATTAGTTGCATAATATTTAAAAAAGTATATTTCACCAAAGTTACACATAACATCTCCAAGAATTTCCTCCCTGCATGAGTTTTATTTCTCTCTTTTGTTGAATTTTAATCTATCTGGATTTTTTTTATTATAAAGTTAAAAACATGGAAAAATTAGCACATACAGTTTAATCCTCTTTTTTAACAGAAAAAGAAATGCACAGCATTGTAAAAAATAATGTTTACTATAAGTACTGGGATTAGGGTTTACTATTTTCTCTTTATATGTTCATTTTTTTCATAGCTGTACTTTCACCATTTTTGCAAAAGGCCATATGGCTTAATACAAGATAAGGACAATAAACTAAAAATGCATGGCTGATAGATAAATGAGAATTTTTATACTAAAGGGCCTTGCCTTCTTCATATCTCAAATGTCCATGTTCTCTACCTCATGGTCCTGTTATATCTGGCAAGCTAGATTTCAGATCTATTGGTTGCTTGATTAGAGTGGAATTAGAAGAAGTCAAGTGAATGAAACGATTGCTAACGTGTAAAGAATAATTGATAAATAACTTTCTCTAAATTAGAGTTCCCTGGGTTAACACAAGATGTAAAAAGGGATTAAACACAAGATTTAAAACACACAAGATATAAAAAGGGATAAAAGTTGCTTAATATTCTTTTATGGTTCTGAAATATTTCTCTTAATTTCCAGTGCTGTATTAATTTACTCATTTAAACCTCTTATATGTTATATGCCCAGATATGTACCATACTTTGAGTGTTCTAAAAAATAATACTGTCTACTTCCTTCAATCTTATAATATATTAGAGGAATATGCTTGGAAAAACAATTATTATAAACCCCTTTATAAAGGTGATGTCATATTCAGATATTACTTAAGATCTTAAAATTAATATCTAAGATCTAATACTGAAATATACAAAAATCATAGAAGATTGAAAGTTCCTGTCTCTGAAATATTTATATTTCTTTTTCATGATTTAAAAAATTTACTGATATTTTTTAAATTCTTTGGAGACAGAATACAAAATTCCTCTCTATATAGCAGCGTTTCAGTAGAAACATTTTAAAATGACAAAGGAAACATGTGATACTCCTTTTCAAAGTAGCTAGCAAGAACAGACTTTTTTTGCAATTAACTAATTACATAGAAAATTTACCTGCCCACCTGAGGAAAATAGAAGACTTTTAGACTTGACTCAGTATCATGTTTTTCTGATAGAAATTATACTGCTGAGATTAAATGTGGTTCTTTTGGAGATAAGTTTTACTGAATAATTTACTAGTAACTATTATTCTGCTATTAACTGTATTCCCTGTACAATTTAATTGTTCTTATTTTAATGCATCTTCTCAGTTGTATACAAGATGACTGTAATGAAGACATCAGTAGTAGAGCATATTATATATGGGCAAGGCTGTAAGAATGAAATGAGAAGTGTTTAAAGCAATTCAGATGAATATTTATTTGAGCATATAAATGCTTTTTTTTTTACATCTAGGAGTACACAAAGAAAACACACAAGAGTTTTTACAACTGATATAATTCCTTGCATTAACTTTATCATTGCCTTCAAATTATACAAATAGTATAATTCATTATGTGGAAAAGACTGGATAATTCTGGGCACATACAATTTTTTGAAGTGGTGCTTTCTCCACAAAAAAATGTTTCACTAGTCAATGAAAATGTTAATGAGTATTGATAGTACTTGGAAATTTTACCAAGCTATCACTGAGACCTAAACTGGAAAATGAGAATTACCAAAAAGTGCCATATTTCCCCACAAGTCAAGTTTATGGTTTAATGCATGTTAAGAGAATTCTTTTCCCGCTAATATTCAATTTTTATCTATATTGGAACTGTTGAAATGATTTTAAAATATTACTATATTTTGTAAAACAGATTATCATAAACTGCTAAATCAGACTATCCCTTAACTACTCATACTAGAATTATAAGAAGATTGAGTCTGAGACAAGTTTATGAAAAGCAGACCGTTTATGTTCTTGACATAATCATCTATGGAGTTGTAAAGACATTGTGTATTATTTCCTATATAGGAGTCTATTCCAGAGTTTTTTCCATCATGCACCAGCACCACATTGTGTTAATTATGCTAGATTTATAACATCTGAAAGAGCTAGCTTCCCCTCATTCTTTATTTTTAACAATTACTTGTTAAATCCCATATTCAAATTTTTTCTACCCAGCCTGAGTATTACAAAAATATCTTTGTCTTTTTATTGGAATCAGGTTCATATATAGATTTACGTAGGTGAAATACACTAAGAATTAAATTTTTATTTGAGTATTTGTATTTTCATTCCTATGAAGCTTTAAGAACTTATGCAGATTTTTAAAATTTTTTTGTATAATTATTTCACATTTTAACTTAATTTCTAGGCATTTTATTGTTTTTGTTGCTTTCATATATACATTCTGTCCCCAGACTCATTGTGGCAGCATAAGATTACTTATGCATCCCCAAAAAGAAGTAAAGATTATGTTTGTAAACTGGTCTGTTCCTCTAGGTATGGTACCTTTTGATTGCATTAAATTCAAAGGTTTTAAGTTTACTTGATTAAATCAACTTAGGGTTTTTGATTCGACCATGTCAGTAGGACACGACTCTGGTTGGGTCCCAGTCCCCTTGGTGGGCTGGTATAAACAGACACTCACTCAAGAAGATACACAGAAGAGGAGAGAGCTCTGTCATGTTTGATCCTGGGGTCATTCACCTGATAGTTTGCAGCTGAAGAGAACAAGCAGCTGAGCAGCTGATAAGGCCTAGAAAGAAACTAGCCCTATGCCAGAATGATATAGGAAGCCCTGAGAGATGAGCCCTATGCCAGCCTACAGCTGAGATCAGAAGAAGCTGGGTCCACGGAGCCTTAAGAGGAAGAAGGAAGGAGAGACCAGGCAGAGATTGTCCACCATCTTGCTTCAACACGTGGCAGCTGACTTTGGTAAGAAAGCAGCCTTGAGTCGGACTCTTTAAGACCTTGTAACTATAAGGTTTTACCCAAATAAATAACCTTTATAAAAACCAACAGATTTCTGGTACTTTGCATCAGCACCCCTTTGGCTGATGAATATACTCATTATTAAATGTCTCTGTAATTTTTCCAGTATTCCCTTAGATTTTATACAATCCTGCCATCTGTGAATACTATTTGTAGATAACATTTTACAAACTGCCTCTTAAACTTTTATACACGGTATTAGTTTCCTATTGCTGCTATACCAATTTTTCACAAGTTTAATATCTTAAATAAACAACACAAATTTATTAGATTATAGTTCTGGATATCAGAAGTAGAAAATGACCTCACTGGGCTTAAGTCTAGATGTTGAAAGAGTTGCATCCTTTCTGAAGCTCTAAGAAAATAATGTGTCTAATGCCTTTTGCCACTTCTAGAGGCTGGCTGAATACCTTGGCTCATGGCACCCATCAATTCTCAAAGTCGGCAATGGCTAGCTGAATGGTTCTTATGCTACATCACTCTGACACTAATTCTTCTAATTCCCTCTTCCACATTTAGTTGATTACGTTGGGCCCATCTGGGTAAACCAGAATAAACTCTTTATATTAATGACAGCTTATTAGCAAACTTAATTCTCCTTGCCATGTGACATAAAATATTCACAGACTCAGGATTAGGACATGGACATCTTTGAGGGGGTATTATTCTGCCTACCACAACCACTTATTACTTTCTCTTGTCACTGTTGACAGTAAATTCAATCAATGGTAAAAATCTGGTGTGTATAATGTATTTGTTTATTAATTACACAATTTAAATGCAATGGATCCTATTGGGACCATATGGAAAAATGTATGTACAAGAACATTTCGCATATAATATAGGACTCATATTCAGAAGCTAATGGCATATATGAGGTTTTTACAATGTATATAAATCACATAAAATCAAATAATAATGGAAGAATATCTTAAAATTAATCTTTGTTTTTAAGAAGTCATTTATTAGATAATGTAGTATCTTCTGTCTAATAGATAACATATACACTTACTATGTGTGTCAAAGCATTGCTGGATTTCCAAATAATCTTGGTCAATCTCAATTTTCTGTCTGAATATGTTTTCTGAGAATTTTGATGTGTTCTTGATTTAATGGAGCTTAAAATTCATTGAATTTAGAATTCATTTAACACCAGTTTTATGCACTATGATTTCATAGCCATAATAAGACCTTTCATATGGAAAGATAAATAAATTCAATATTAAGAAGAGAAATTGCCACTTTAAAAGTTGACTGTGGGAAAACAATTGTCTCCTAACAATGCAGAAATATATCTAAATCAATAAAAAAAGCATTAACTGAGTAAATATGCCTGGGTTTATGGTGCAAAAATGTGGACTGCTGCTTCTGAAACAGTAGAATGAAAGAGCAGACAGTTCAAACTCTGTGTCTAAAACATTAATAGTTCCATCAGAAAAAAAATTATAGAAAAAAAATGAAAATACAAATCAAGAGAAAATGCATGCATAAACAAAAAACTCTTTTCAAGGCAACAAATATATCTAGACTTTCATTTCTCATAAAATCTTAGTAACTGATAATGTTTATCAATGTTATTTGATAAAATATGAGCATCTGTCATATAAAGTACCCTACACAAAAAAGAATGCCATGTTGTATAATAGGGCATATTTAATATAATGTAAATTTTCCTATGGGTGGGTATCTGTCCATTTTGTAATAAAGTTCAAGAAATGTATACATTCCTCAATTATTCATTCTAAAATCAAATTTCAAGAATAAATCCAGGGAGTGTATGTGGCTCAAGTGGTTGAGTGCCTGCTTCCCACATGAGACAACAGACAAACAAACAAAAAATCCAACTCACGGGAGCTGATATGGCTCTGTGGTTGAGCACTGGCTCCCACATATGAGATCCCAGGTTCAATCCCTGGCCCAGGACCTCAAAAAAAAATCTCCTATATATATTTTTAATATAGCTATCTACTGCCTCAATGTAAGATTATTTCATATTCTATAATATTTAGTGTTTTAGTTTTCTAAGCTGCTCAAAGCAGATACCATGAAATGTGTTTGCTTTAATAATACGTATTTACTAGCTTGCAAAATTACAGCTTTTAGGCTGAGAAAAATGTCCAAATCAAGGCATCATCAAGTAATGCTTTCTTACTGAAAACCAGCTGCCTGGTGATTCTGGACTCCTCTATCACATGGCAAGGCATATGGCGGCATCTCTCCCTTCTCTTCTGGGTTTCATTGTTTTCAGTTTCTTGCTCTGTATTAGTCAGGATTCTCTAGGGAAACAGAATCAACAGGAGATACATACTATATTAGTAGTATGAGGTTTTATAAAATTCTTTCATGGGACCATGGGGATGCACAAGTCCAGATTCCACAGGCAAGCTGCAAAGTGGGGGCTCTGATGAAGGTCTGATGAAGGTCCTTGATGAGTTCCCAGGAGATGTTGGCTGTCCAAATACAAGCTGGAAAATTCTCTCTGAATGCTGAAATGGCTTTCCCTTTTAAGGCATTCAACTGATTGAATAAAACATCACTCCTTGCTGATGACAATCTCCCTAGTTTATGATGTAATCAGCCATCTATGCAGTAAACTCACTGATGACTAAAGTCCATAAATGTCCTTGTATTACAATTAGCCCAGTGCTTGCTTGACCAAACAACTGGGCACAATTACCTGGTTGACACAGTTGCCTAACCATCACATGCTCCCATGGCTTTCTCTCATCCCATTTATAAAGAACTCCAGTAAAAAGATAAAAACCCACCCTTGGTATCAGTTATGGGGGATACATGGGAGGAAGTTCACTTGGGCATACATATAAGTCATGGGGCATTGTCACTGTGGGTGGAGATTCACACAATAACTGAAAGAATATCAAATTTACATCCTCAGGAGCTCTGCCACATTCTCTAATGGAACAGCAAGAACCCCCCAATTACAGGGGCAACAACTAGTGAAGGAGGATGATCCATTGACAGGCCATTGATATTGATGACTGTGCTTGTGAACCTTTACTCTCGAAATTGAAACTTAGCCTAGTATTATAGGATGCCTAAGAGTTACCTCCTAAGAGCTTCCTTGTTGCTCAAATATGGCCTCTCTCTAAGCCAAACTCAACATATAAATGCAATAACTTCCCCTCAGTGTGGGACATGACTCCTGGGGATGAGCCTCCCTGGCACAGAGGGATTACTACCAAGCACCAACTAGCAATGCAAGTGGAAAAAGACCTTGACCAAAAGGGGGAAAAGTAAAGACAGTTGGGTTTGTATGGGTGGGGGACTTCAGGGTGGGTTGGGAGGTCATTGCAGGGGTTGCGCTTGTGCGCATCTTAGTGAGATCTCATTGACAGCCAGAGAGGATATTGCCCCAGATAGTGGGGCTCCTGAGGGCTTTGGAGATATCCAGACACTGTGGTCAGGGCAGATAGCTCAGGAGTTTGGTGTCTTGCCAGTGGGCCCTACTTTGGGGTTTGTGCTCCCCCGTGTGACAGAGTTCGAGTCAGTTGTGACTTCTCTACACATGGCTCTACTGTCCCTTCTGTTTGAACCTATGGTTGGTGATGGGGTTGGTAGGTGTGCATACAAGAGACTTGGATCTTTGGGTGGTCCATGTGCCAGATGGGCCCTGGGTCTCAGCTGGGTTGCGGCACCTGCTCTCTGGTTCATTGGACTTGCCCAGAATGAATGACGGGGAGGATATGATGGACAACCATCGTGCCGGGGAGCTGAGGGAGTATGCAACTTCAGGCAGGAGAGTCCCATCCATCAGCCATAGGGGATCACAGCCCCTCCTCAATTGGAGGTAGAGTGGGCATCACTATCCCAGAATCCTCAGAAATAGGAAATGAACTATGTACTAAAGTAGACTTACTGGTATTCTACTATAGACTTATTGTGATTCTACCAATGGAAGAAAGTATATCATTGATGTGGAGGCTGTGGCCACTGGAGGTTCTGAGATCAGGGAGAGGAGAAGATAGGTGTAATACAGGGCCATTGTCAGAACTGGAATTGTCCTGAATAACATTGCAATGACAGACACAGGCTATTATATATCTTGCCATACTCTACAGAATTGTGTGGGAGAGAGTGCAAACTACAATGTAAACTACAAACCATGCTTAGTGGCAATGCTCCAAAATGTGTTCATCAATTGCAATGACTGTACCACACTAATGAAGGATGTTGTTAATTGGGAAAATGTGGGAGGTGTGGGGAGCAGGGCATATGGGAATCTCCTATATTTTTTTGGTAACATTTATATAATCTAAGTATCTTTTAAAAAAAATTTTTTTAAAAAACCTTAAAAAAAAAGAAAACCCACCCTTGGGCCATACCTTTACTGAAGTAACCTCATGAAAACCTAAATACAATAGGTTTACACACACAGGAATGGATTACATTTAGGTCTGGGTGTGTACAGTTCTAAACTCCACACTTAGGATATAATATGATTATTATAAAAAGGCTTTTCAGTACAGTTAAATAGAGATAAAGAATACGTAAAAACAAATTGACACAACAAAAACTTAATTTCAAATCAGAGTTTTTGTTCAAAATAGGAACTTCCAATTTGTTATTGTATGTTTGTTTAAAACAAAAACTTGTGCAAACTGTGAACTGCATTCTGAAAGGTTACTTTTTTAACATTGTGAAAAAAATTACATGCCTGCTATATGAAAGAAAAAGTTATTCTAGGATTTGTGAGATGTGGAAAGTGATGAGATATGTATAGCTAGATTAAAGTAGCCCAGTCAGCAGAAAATTCAGAAATGTAAAACTATTGAGGAAGCTAATAGTGAATGATAAGAGTTTTAGGATAATAGATGATAAGGCAATCTCTCGGCAAGATCTGAATCACTTGGATTCTATGGTTGTGGTTGAGGACACTTATTCAGATTTAGAAAATATCAATAAGTTAAAGGAACTTTTTATGAAACTCATAGCGTAAAATTTTCTATACAAGGAAACTACATTTTACTGATGTAACATTTCTTACTACCAACATCATTATTTTCTAATGAATTCATAACAATAGAAGTAATAGCTTATATTTTAATCAAATTAATCAGTTATTTAAAAGCTTAAACTTCTCACCAAGGTGGAAGGATACTCCACTTCTATATCAGAGTTGGGTGACAAGGTGCATTTAATAACCAGGATTTTTTTCAGGATGATAATTAAGATATTGTATTGATCCTGTAATGAAAGTAAAAAAGACTTGGGGGAAAAAACTTTTATTAGTCAGAAACATATAACTGTAACCCCATCTCATTAATAAAGTGTTTTATTCTAAGAATGATAGCATAATACTGGCCTAAATATAAACATATTGACCAATGGAAATTAATCATTCAAAAATAGACCCTCTACCGTAAGTCATTTTTGACAAGGCTATCAAACCCAAACAGCTGGGTCAGAACAGTCTATTCAACAAAAAGTGCTGGGAGAACTGGGTATCTATATCCAAAATAAAGAAAGAAGGACGCTTATCTCACATCTTTTAAAAATTAAGTCAAAATGGATCAATCACCTAATATAAAAGCTAGACCCATAAAACTCCTAGAAGAAAATGTAGGGAAACATCTTCAAGATATTTTCGTATGTAGTGGTTTCTTAAACTTTATGCCCAAAGCATGAACAATGAAAGAAAAAATAGATAAATGGGACCACCCCAAAATTAAACACTTTGTACTTCAAATGATTTGTTAAGAAGGTGAAAAAGCAGCCTACCTCTTGGGAGAAAATTTTCAGAAACCACAAATCCGATAAGGGTTTGATCTCCATGTTACATAAAGAGATCATACAACTCAACAACAACAAGAAAAAAATAAGCAAACCAATTTTAAAAATGGGCAAGTCTTGAACAGACAAATGGCCAAGAAGCACATGAAATGATGCTCAACATCACCAGCTATTAGGTAAATACAGATCAAAATTACAATGAAATACCATTTTATGCCATACAGAATAGCCATTATTAAAAAGATGGAAAAATATAAGTGCTGGAGAGGATGTGGAAAAATGGAAACAGTCCTTCAATGTTGGTGGGAATATAAAATGCTGCAGCCTTTGTGGAAGACAATTGGTGGTTCCTCAGGAAGTTAAATACAGAACTTCCATAAGATCCCTTTACTAGGAGTATATTCAGAAGAACTGAAAGCAAGGATTTGAACAGACATTTCAGCACTGATGCTATAGCAGCATTATTCACAACTGTTAAAAGATGGAAACAACCCAAGTGTCCATCAATCAATGAATGGATAAGCAAAATGTGGTATATACATATGATGGAATACTATTCAGCTGTAAGAAGAAATGAACTTGGGATACATGCAAAAACAAGGATGAACCTTGAGGACATTATGTTGAGTGAAATAAGCCAGACACAAAAGAACAAATATAGTATGGTCTTACTAATATGAACTAAATACAATGAGTAAACTCATGAAATTCAACTATAGAGTATAGGTTACTAAGAGATAGAAAGTGGTTGAGAAGGGGGAGTTGATGGTGAATGTCTTTAGAATGTTTAATAACGTTTATTGTAAATGTTGGGAAATGGTTAAAGTTGACGATAACACATTATAGGGAATATAATCAGCCCTGCAGATTTATTAATGTGATTGTAGCTGAAAGGGGAGTTCTGGAGAGGCTAATGTCATTTGAAAGAAAGCTAGAGGATAATCTAGGGACCGCGTAATATAGTGATTTCAGTGGTGGATGATGAGTGTAATTAGTACAAATACAAGAATGGTCCTCTATTACAAGCTGTTAAGGATATGGAGATACATATAAATAATGTAATTTATCAACTATAGTTAGCAGTAATATTGTAATATTTTTACAGAAATGGAAAAGGAAGTAGTATATCGATGCTAATGGTCAATAATGTGGGTGTTTAAGGGGGTATGGGATTTTTCCTTTTGGAATAATGAATACATTCTGACATGGACTGAGCTGATGACAGCATTACCCTTTGTAATGAAACTGAGAGTCATTAAGTGTACACTTTGGATGGATTGTGCAGGATAGGGGACCATATAACACAGTGAACCCCATGGTGAATGATGATCTTGGCTAACAAGACAAATATGAGAATATTCCCTTATGAACTATAACAAATATACAATACTAATACATGGAGTTAATAATAGGATGGTTTGTGGGAAAAATAGACCAAATATAAGCTACAGAATATAGACAGCAGTAAAATTGTGACAATTTGTTCTTTCATCATTTGTAACAAACGTGTCACAACAATGTAAGGTGTTGGTGGTGGGGAGATGTATGGGAATCCTGTATGGTATGCATGATTGTTTTGTAAGAAAGAAAGAGAGAGAGAGAGAGAGAGAAAGAGAGAAAGAGAAAGAGAAAGAGAGAGAGAGAAAGAGAGAAAGAGGGAGGGAGAGACAGAGAAAGAGTGAAAGAGAGAGAGGGGGAGGGAGAGAGGGAGGGAGGGAGTAAGGAATGAAGTAAGGGAGGGAAAGAAAGAAAAGAGGGAGGAAGGGAGGAAGGAAAAGAAAGAAAGAAAGAAGAGGGAGGGAGGAGGGAGGGAGGGAGGGACGAAGGCATTTAGATTAAAAACTCCTTTTATAGTGATTAAATAATCCTCCAGGAAAGCGTAATAATGATGAAACTGTGCAACTTGCAATGTAGCTTCAAAATCATATACACCGAATACTAGATTTATAAGGAAAATTCAAAGTCCAAAATCATAATCAAATATGTTAACAAGCCTTTTTGTAAACTGATGTAACAAGAAAACAAATTAAAATTAATAAGGACAAGAAAAACTTGGCATATTAATAAACTGAACGTACAGATATAAAACACAGAACCCAACATTAATAAATGCACATTCTTTTCATGCAGTATGTAATGCTTACATACATTTACAACTAGTAGTTCACAAACACATCTGAACAAATATTGGTGAATTAATAGTATCTGCAATCCCTGATTATACACAAAAAAATTACACAGTAAAATTTTTAAAAAATATTCGCATGTGAAGAAATTTATAAATCTAAAACATATATTTCTCAATCATTGCTGGGTCACATAAAAATCATAATTTTAATTAGAAAAGTCTTTTCTACTGATAGGCTCTGCAAAGACTATATATAAAAATTTGTAGAAGATAGACAATGTAGTATTTAGAGCAAAATTTATAGCCTTAAAATGCACAAAATTATTGAGTTAAAATCAGACTCAATTTGAAAATGTAATATAAAAAAATTAATGAAAGTAGAAGAAACTAAATATACAAATCATAAGAAAATATAGTGAAAAGAAATAAACAAAAGATGGAATTGATTTTAAAAAGTTGGTTCTTTGAAGCTAGTAGTTTAGAAAAATCACAAGGAAGTTACATAAAAATATACAATATTGGGAATGAAATGGGGACCATAATTGAATGTAGAAGTAGAAAATACAAAATATAAAAATATTCAAGTACATTTATTCCAATCAACCAGCAAACCTGGAAAACTGGCAATGTCATAGAAAATGAAAAATGCCATAGAAAATACTAATTATAAAAATAGTGCAAAAGAATAGCATCTTAACAGTTTTATATCTGTTGAATAAATTTATTTAGCAATTAAAAAACTACCCTATGACCACAAAACGTAGGCAATTAGACTAACAATCTTTAAATAATATTTAGTTTTTAGCTTATGTAAAGTTTTCTATAACACAGAAATGTAAGTATAAAATATAAAACGAAATGAGTTTTCTCTACCAGTTAAAATGATTGAGATGTATCTGGCTTTCATCAGATAAACTGGGTTTCAGGAAAAAATTGTTGAATTATAATTATGACATCTGTAGGGGAGGTGGGGAGGTGGATGGGTAATTTAATGACATCTACAATTTTTTCTTTCCTTACAAACTGCATTGAAGACAATTAGGTGCCATGTTCATGCTTGTTAAAAGTCGGTAGAGAACGCTTATATTCATATTAATGTTTTCATATTTTTACATTTTATTTATTTGTTTTTGTAAAGTAAATGAGGTTCCTTATGTAAGCAGTATCCAATGAGTCTTCCATGTATTATTTTATTTACTCTCAAATCACCTCTAAAACATAGGTAGTTTTATCATATGTATTGTAATGATTGGGGAACTATGTTATAATATGTCAGACAATAAATGGCATTGTAATTATAATATAGGCAGACCACTTCCAAAGGAAACAATCAAATATCAATTATGTGGCCTTCCATGAAAATATACTTGTTTTTCTTAATCTATTCTGAGTATCCTTTTTGTACTAATCAGATAATTTGCCACGTTTATAGTCAATACTGAAAGTCTTAAATTGTGATTTTTTTCTAATGTTGTCTTTTCTGCCTTAGTCCAAGTTTTTTTTTTTTTTGCTATTTAATATTATTATCCTTAAAATTAATCCATTAATTTCTGCTTAAATTTTGACTGTACATCAGCCCCTTCCAAATTTTCTCTCAATTTTAATTTTCTTTTCTGTGAAAACACAAAGATTAATAAAACATTAATTCTGATCAGAGCATAATTTGCAGGTATTGATTTATTTCTATAGGTTGTTTAGATTGAGCTGAATGTGATGCTATGGTTGAGAAAGCCCTAGGGTACTTCAAGGATAAGAAAGAGAAGGCGGATATGAGAGAATTTTAGAAGTTTATCCAGTATGTCATACTGTATCCCAAAGAAGAAATTCATAAGGAAGAAAAAATATAGAAAGATTCTCAATATATTAAACAGAAATTGATATTATAACCATACCATTTTATTGTAATAACATCCTTTCAACCCCATTTTATTGTAATAGCATCAGGGTCGGTATGTATACTTGGTGCTCCATTTCAACTGTCCATTCATTATATTAAATAATATTGACATTGGCTATGTGTTATCATCATCTCCATTTTTATCCATGAGGAAATTGTGATATCAATATAACTAGAAGAAGTAAGTCATATGGATAATATTGCCTCAAAATTATCTGGGATAATTTGCCATGGTACAGAGAATAATCCCCATGGAGTTCTGAATAGATGCAGAACAATCAGTATATAAAAAATAAAATTTAACGTAATGACGTTCATTCATTTTCAGTGAATCATTTCAATACTGACTGATTTATTTCTATAGCGATCTAATTTTCATTCAATAAAATTCGAGGATCTTAAGGGTTAAGCTAGATAGGTTTTAGCAACTGCATAGCACAAATAACTAAAACACAAAACAAAATACAGAATATTTCCTTCACCCAAGAAAATTGTGTCTATTCTCCGCCATAGCAAACACTTTCTGATTACCTATCACTATGAATTATTTTTGCACTTCATATAAATATTTCCATTCAGTAACTATTCTCTTGGATCTAGTTTCTATCACTCAAAACAACATTATTGGATTCATGCAGGTCAGATTGTTTCTTATACATACCTTTGCTCCTTTTTATTTCTGAATAGTAATTTTATACCTTCGTATGAATGTACAAAAATTAGTTTATTTTTTCCATTTTTAATAGACCTTTAAATTGTTCTTATTTTTTTCTATTTTGTATGATTATTATGAATATTCTTGTGTAAATTGTGTGTTTTAGCATTATGT